>VZTO01025866.1:29800-126894 GCA_013400615.1 Syrrhaptes paradoxus
TTTTTTTTTTTTTTTCTCGTTTATAAAAGTCAGCAGAACTTCTCAAGGACATCTCCCTTTAATGAGATGTTACTCATAGGAAATCTTTTTTTCTTAGGTAATGTGTTTAACAGTGGAAAAAGCTGGAAATGTCACATGCTGAACGAAAAACACTTCACGTTTTTGCACAGTGGTTAAAGGAACAGTTACACAATTTCCCCTCCTATTTCTTCTTGTTAGTTCTAGGACAAAATATAAAAATATGCAATTATTTTGCTACAAAAGGAGTTTATTTNGTATCTGTGGCTGTCCCTCTGTCCCAGGCTCCTGAGGGTATCACACATCCATGGAGGCCTTTCCGTCCCTTAAGATCCTGGTGTTTGCTTTATATGAGTGATGTGAGAAGGTCGTGGCTCTGAAACTTTTCACTTATCTCCAATCTTATCAGGCAGTGGAAGAAAACAGAGCTGCAATTCGTACAGCAACATTTCTGGAAGGTGGGGAGGAGGACCCTTTACAGCAATGTATGAAGCTACAGCATTCTTTATGAAATGTGAAATACTTCACATGAGAAGAAGAAAAAGAAAAAATCTTTAATCAAATTAACAAATAAAACATCTACTGCAGGTTCCTCAAGACCCATATTTACAAGTATATCTCTGCACATCACCTAAATTAATCAAAACTTAATATCTTACATGTCGAGCCTTGTTTCTAGATTATATTTCCTTTCTTAGCTGATCAATGCAAAAATGTGTGTGCAAATACTTTTACAAAGCAGTGATGATAAATAACTGACCATACATGGCTGTAAGAAAACAAAAATCATAGAATCCTTTAGGTTAGAAAAGACCTTTAAGATCATCAGATCCAGCCGTAACCCTAACCCTGCTAAGTCCGCCACTAAACCGTGTCTCTAAGAACTGCATCTACGCGTGGTGTTTTCTAAAGAAAGAATGCAATCTCGAAGGGAGGCAATATATCACAAGAGGACAACTCTAGAGCTTAGCTAGCGAGGGAGCCTTTACAAAGCCAAATAAAAGACACTGCTGCAGGCACGGCCTCGTTGACAGCTTGAAGAGAAGCGCTTTGAAAAGATGACCTCATCGCTGGTGTACAGCTAGTACTGGTGCATCCTCTGCTATCATTACCAGATTTCACTTCCACATATTTACTTGATGATGTAGCGACATGCAGAGGAGGCAGCATCCTAGCCAAAGGCAACCGACACAAGCTGCATTTGTTTTGTCTGATTTTGTTTTCATTGACTTCAATCAGCTTCGCCTTCTACTGTGTTTTCATTTTAAAAGTGCATCTGGTGCCACAAAATGTTACTGAGCTGGGCTTTTCTTGAGTGAAAAATCAAGGCAAGCCAGAAAAATCTAAGAACACTCAATACTAATAGTAGAATTATATTTTAAACACAAGATGAAGAAAGATGTATAATTTCCAATAATAATTAAGTCTATTTAAATTGTTTTAGATTGTGTTGTGTTACTGGATTATGTATCAGCTTTAGAGACAGAGCGATAATTAAATACATGTGCTGGTTTGGGTTGCGATAATTAGTATCTGCATGAAAAATAAAACAATATATACTGCATTTTAGCTGCGCTCGCATTAAATGATTTTGGATTGTGCATTTGCAATAAATCTTCTACAAACTCTGCAAGGCATAGCTTGCTGCTTCTTTCTCTCTTTAAGTAATGATCTGGTTCCAATTGTAACATTAAAGTGATAGTCATCCTTTTAATTTCAACTAAATTGCCAGATGACTCAAATTTTTGCGTTTGTAGGAGTAAATGAAAAGAACACAAAATGTGCTCTTCAACAAACCTTCATGGTATAAAGTGCTACTCACACCACAACACTTCTTAGAAAAACTATTTCTTACATAAACGATATTGTACTTATAATATAATTGGGGGATCAGTGATGTCAGAGAGGAGACCAAGTGAAAAAAGGAGCAAAGTGATGTTCTAACGTCCCAGCCCCTCGTGTGAACACTGTTGACTGAACATGGCTCTCACACAAGTGATGTGAGACCCGTTTCCAGCGGTGCGCTCTGACGGCTCCGCACGAGGGTTTTTGTCAGTCGTTGTTCATGTGTCGACTTTCAGAGCTCAGATCTCTCACTCCTCTGCTGGGGTCTGGCTCTTCCAGCTTGGGTTTGTGTTCAGCTCTGNAACAGTTACACAATTTCCCCTCCTATTTCTTCTTGTTAGTTCTAGGACAAAATATAAAAATATGCAATTATTTTGCTACAAAAGGAGTTTATTTCCAGAGTTCTGTAAATGGCTTATTACCAAATGGGAAAAGCCACCTATTTCAGAGTATCTTCTCAGACTCTGCAAACATGGGCAGATACAGCATTCAAAACACGAATCTGACATAAAACATTCAATAATCTTTCCCATTATGTGGGTAATTTTTTAATTTTTTTTTTTAAGCAAAACCATTGTTCTTCTGGAGAATCATATGGAACACTGGAAAACAGCATATTGTCCCAAAACTTGTCATCCTACAATTCCAACTCATTGTCAGAATTTCAGAGCAGACAACACAGCAAGTTAAATCAAGCTGCTGTCACTTCTCATCTTGGCTTCTCGTGGGTTCAGAGTATAGCTAGCTTTTTGAGATCTCCAGTATATTCTGTTAAAAAGCCCCATTCACCCATCCATCCATCCATCTACCCACCCACTCACTCACCCACCCACCCATTCATCCATCCATCCATCCACCCACCCATCCACCCACCCACCCCAGGATGAAGTCTCACAGTTTGGAGGAGGAAGCCTGCTCATGAAGTCTGGCTGAAATTTCTGTTGTTTCTCTTTTGTCTTCAAACTGTCATTGTGAGAAAAATGGCTCAAGGCTCTCCTATGCCCTGGTGTCCTTCACACGTAGGTCCCTCCATCTTTCCTTCTCCTATTGAGTCTTTACAAATAGGCTGGTAGCATATGACACTGATGGTCAGAGGCAGGAAAGAGCAAAAATTCTTCCAGTCCAGACCATATTTTCAAAATATGTTGTTTGAAACATATTATTTTGAAGCAGTTGTTTGAAAGTTGTTTGGGCAGTTTCCTCGTTCCCTAAGCACTAGGTAATAATTGGAATAAATTGTTGCAGGCTCAGTTTTACTGTTAAATTGAATGGAAACTTTTAATGAGGTTATGAAACTCTCTCTCTTTTTCTTAGATTACAGATTTAAACTCCCTAGGGAAAATACAAAGACAAGTTGTTATGCAAATGAAGAATTAAAGGATTAGAATATCCAGCACATATTAAAACTGCTTTAATCATAGATTCTTGATTACCAGCTGCATGTCTTACATCATTCTTTGAGAAATATTCATCTCACAAAAAGTACAAATAGCTGGGGGACAACAGGGAATGTAACACACGCAACACGGGCAGCAGTGGATGGCAAGAATTGTTAAACCCCAGGTAACCAGCCCATGCAGTTAACTCCAACACTCGTAGACTCTTCTCATTCCCTTCATGAGGCAAACAGGCATTCTGCAAAGTTGTGTGAGCAAGACTATAATTTCTCTACACAGAAAGAAAATGAGTGATTAAAGAGATCCCAGATGTACAGATCAAACTGGAACATGCAAATAACTTGCCTCATTAAAAAAACCATGCAGAATTGTTAGAAATGTGCATTTTAGAGGGTAGCTAGCCCCCAAAAGGGAAAGATGACAATTCAGAATACATTTTAGACTGGCACGGGGGAAGATCTCTATTAGTGGTGCTGTCCATCCATGTATATTCTTTTAATATCCACAAAAAAGCAGAATTAAAGAAGCAAAACACAGCAACAGTTTTATTGTTACTCCTCAAGTCACCCAAAACATGTCACCACTTCTGTTTCCAGGGTTAAAGCCTTCAGCAGTTGGCTTGGGATCCTCAAGGTACAGTACTTTAGAGGTCTTGAAAGAGTTAAGTCAGCCCTAAGCACCCTCAAGACTTACATCAGATGCTGAACAATGTGGCACCTGAGCACATTCTGCTCTTCCTATATTCCTCCGTAATGTCAAAGAACTCGACAGACACACATGGATGTCACCAGCCACTTGGGTTTCTGGACATTTTTTCCAGATCAGTGTGTTCTGAATTCAGAACAGCGCATGAGCGTGAAATGCTCTTAGAGACTTTTTCCCCTCCATAACTTCACAATTTTTGAATAATTATCTGGTTTTGTAGGTGCCTAAATAAGATGAGGTTTGTACAGCTATGTGAACCTTTCTGCAAAGATAGATCCTCAGGCTTTTCTGTATTTGGATTAATTTAATTATTAGCTACTGACAGGTACTAATATTGTGACCTCAGATGACTTACCAGTCAGTTGTTAAAGTGTTGTGCTCCTCCTTGGGTTTACAGAACAGCAGACCAAGGCTCTGGTTTATTGTTGCTTTTCAGCCCCCAGGACTTCTGCTTACCAAAAAAAGAAGAAAAAAAAAAAAGGCAAATGCAAAATACTATAAAGAGTACCCACAAAAAGGTTAAGAAAACTCTCAGCTCTTTAAAGATATGGCTGAGCAGTTTTACATTGCTGATGAAAACCATTTTTTGCTCAGTCATCTGTACTTTGCTCCTTTACTAATTAAGGGAGCTGAGGATGGAAAAGTCATTAGAGTTACCACAGGTTTTACTAATTCTGGTAAATAGTGTATTTATTATATAATTCACTGCATCTGTTCAGCTCAGAGGCTGTTAACTAGAGCTCTGTGAAGGAATGTCGTGTTTGGGGACAAAGTATGACCATTTTGGAAAACAGTAAGTCCAACCCAAAGCTAGCATAGAATTTTAATTCTGAGAATTGATCAGTATTTTGGGAAAAAGATATCATGGGGATTTTCAACATTTAAAGCCATTTAGAATTAAAAAAAACCCAAAGAGAAATGATTTTTTTTGTTGGCACCAGGAGCTCTGCTGCTCGAAGCTCACCCCGTTCTGGTGCTCGCTGCCGTGGCACGTGAGGGTTCACCCCCAGGGGAAAGGATGCAGAGGAATGGTTTTGCTTCAGGAGCTAAAACCACATCCAGAGTGGATGGTGCAGCACGTTACAGAGATACCCGTGTTCCTTTCAGAAAACTTATCCTGCTGCTCTGGGCTCAGGGGTGTCGGGAGGACTGACTCCCCGAATCTACTCAACCCCTGCAGAGTTCGGTTCATTGTCCAGGGAACACCCCTGGCTGGTGCAGGGCTGGCCGGCGGTATCTGGGACATTTATTTGTGTAAGGTAGCTGCACCACATTCCGTTAGAGATATCTAGAATAACCACGTTGCAATGTTTAATGTACACTTAGTGTAAAGTGGGTGTAAGATCCTTATTTCCAGTGAAGTAATAAAACCCCAGTCACCAGGTTCGCAGCAGAACGCAGGCGTGAAGCTGCACCGTGCCAACGTAAACTTTGTGAATTACATGTCCTAAGAGAGTTTCCTTTGCTTATGGATTTTTTTCGGTTTGTTTTGACATAAGAGAGGAGTTAAGCTGTCACATTACAAGAGCGGGAAAGAACCCCACATGATTTACAAAAAAAATCCAAATGAAACAGCGTGCCTGTAAATCACAGCTCTTAGAAAATGTTATTCCCTACTTCAAAGACTGTTGAAACACCAAAGGAACTTTATAAAATAATTTAAGTTTTCATTTTTTGTGGCAAATTGTTGGGAGACATCTGCTGTAACATCTTCTAATAATGATGTATTTCTCCAGCTGTTCCCCAAAGATTTAAACAGGCATTACAGAGAAGAAGTTAATTGTGTGAGTGATCAGTGTGTATTGCTGATGTTTCTATCACTGCACCAAAGTTGTTTATTTATGTTATTTTGCTATGTGGACACAATATTTTTAAAGGTGAGATGTGTATGGCTCCAGACTGGAGTACAGATAAGAATTCAATTAAAGAAATACAAAGTATATAAAAAAAAAATCTGTATTGCTGTAATAGCTGAGGACCATCTTGTGAATAAATTCAACATTAGCTTTCTTTTTTTTTTTTGGATAGTTTGGCCCTCTAGCTTTTTCTCTCTTTTTTTTTTTTTTTAAAGCTACATCTTCATCTGCAGAATGAAAGCCAAAGTCCTTGTTGACAAGTAGAACTCTCTCCTGCTCCCTTCAGCACATTGATTTTTCTCGTCTCTGTATCGAGGTGTCCCCCAGCAGGCCCTGCTTTGGGGGGCCAGGAGGAATGCTGAGGCCATGCAGCATTTTCAAAAGGGACCTTTAGTGCATACTGGTGCTTGCTTTCATCTTGAGTGTGTGGAACTGCCTGTGCTTCCCGTTGGAAACCCTTCAGTCCCCTGGTGAACTTAACTAACAGAGTTTGTAAATACAGAACACCATCAGCATCTCCGGCCGGCGAGGGAGACCTGGCTGGTGTCAAGTCGTGTTGATAATGAACCTGGGCAAGGGGAAGGTTCCCCTCTTGCACAGTGAAGGGACTGAACGTATCCGTAGCCACACTGTGCTTGGGGATTCTCAGCTGTTCCTCGATACAGACATTTTAATTTATTATCAGCTCTCAAACAGAAAAAGCCTGTAAGTATCCCCCCGAAAGAAGCAGCTTTTGTGTGCCTCTGACCTGCTGTACATCATTCCATTACAGCAGTCGTTGCTCTGTGCTCTGAATGATCCCGTCCTCCTGTAAGAACAGGATCTGCCCTCCTTGGATGAGGTGCACAGCCTGTGTCAGTTTGTCTTTCAGCACTCTTCTTTCTGGAGTTGCCTTGAACTTGTCATCATTAGTGAAACAAATCCACATTCTTTGGCTCTCACTGAAGCTTTGTTGAGGAATTTCTACTCCTGTGCCTTTGACGAGGTTCCTAACTAGCTGCATGTTTCTAGTACTGCCGCTGTTCTCTTTATTCCTGAATTATATTTATTGAATTCCATGTATATGTTTAGTTTGCATCTTCTCTCACTTTTTTTGAACTTAATCCAGTGCCCAGCAATGTCATCAGGAGCCTTCCTGTTGTCTGTAGTGGCCGTTGCACTGGGACCTTTCCAACGTTTCTATGGTGTAACTGGTCTGCAATGGCATTTCGCGTTGTTATAATATTTTCAGAGAGTTTTTCTTCTCAGTCCTGGTTTCCAGATTAAAGGAGGGGGATGGAGAAGTCCTTAGGTAGAGCTCAAAGCATATTCAGTCATGTTTAACTCCTTTCTGTATGGGTTGGTGGTTTGGGTGACTATAGACTGTGAGTAGGAAGGGAGCTAAGAGCCCAGGGGTCAGAATTCTTCTTTGCATCTGTGCACGTAATTAAAACAGGCTGTTAAGGAATGTGTCATGGCACAATTTGCATCCATATAGCTAAATGTTCTTTCTCCTATATCCTATGCTATTCCCAAACTGTTCTCAGATGTTGTCTGAGAGAGCGCTCTTTGGCATGAGAAAAGAAACATGCCAGGAGACTTGCTGGTAATTAAACAGTATGAGGAATGGCATGTTCTGTCTGTTATACCAGCTTCTAGACAAAGAAGGCAAATTGCGGTAAATGAAATCCAGAACCAACATGCAGCCTCATGCAGGGCACTGCAGAGCTTAGAACTTCTAAAGGATGGTCAAGAAATCTTGAGTTTAGAGGAACTGTTGATCTGTAGAGCTTGCACACACGTTGTAAAAGCTATAGATGGGCATTTTTGTCCGTTTAGGAGCCAGAATGTGAAGTTTTCTCCCGAGTGTATATATCTGTTCTTTGACAGAACAGAGTGGTGCTTAATTTAGTGTAGAACAGACAGTAGCAGTTGTGTTTCCTGACCTCTATGTAACACAGTTAGAGGTATGTAAAAGCGGTTCGAGCTCTTGCCAGAAGGTGCGAGCCATACAATCAACACACGTTAGTCCATGTTTAGGTATGTAGGACCCATTCCAGAAGTCCCAATATTTAGAATCTTCCCAAATCAGTGGTTTTGCTCTCCTACAAAGCTTGAACTTCCACAAAGTTATCTCTGAGAGTTGCCATTGCTGTGATGTTTGTTTCCTGAGGATTATAAGAGTAAAATAGTTGGATGGCTATAATTTGTTTTTAATATCTCTGAGGTACATTTAGAAGCTGGTTTCCTCTGTCTTAATCTTGGAAGATGGAGATGGGTGTTTGTAAATTTATTTATAAATTGACTGAAAATACAGAGCCTCAGTTGGAATGTTGACTAACATTTCAGGGACTCTAGTGTAGGAGAAATAGATGCATTTTAAGTATTCACGAAGTAGTCTCTGAACTGCCTTACACCACAGAAAATATGACCACAGCCACTCTGAGCTGTTGTAAGGAAGCACATAGAGTGGTTGTGAAGGGTCAGGCCCTCCATCATCCTTTAGTCTTGCTACTGCTTTCTACTCTGTCAGTTTGGGGCAAATTGTCTAGATTCATTGTTTTCTTATCTACTGGATAGCCTTAAAGAACATGTGCAGCGTTGTTTGAGAGGTCTGAACCAGTCCGTCTGTAAACAATTCTAAAGAATCCCCTTATTTACACAACTTCCTTCAGATTTTCCTATAGTCTGAACAAGAATCAGACACACTGTCACTTCCAATGAACCAGATCTTCCTCATTTTCCATGATCTGTCTGTATTTCATCTTTTTGTAAGTGACAGAGACATGTTGGACACGATTTAACTATGTTGGAGTTTCATTGTGTTAGACGAGTGTGCAAATGAATTAAAGATTCGCTTTTGCATGGGGACTCACTCGGATAACCATTGTAACTATTTACTCCTCTGAGTTGGCCTCGATACAGAGCTGAGCCGAGTGTTGTGGGGTCCTGGATCCTAGTGTCACCTGTGTCAGACCTTTTACATTTGCTTTTTAAATAAATCAAGCAATAAACCAAAAAAAGCTTCCATGTGCCCTTCCTGTTGGGTCTGTCAGCACATAAGGACGGGTGAAGGTCTCTTTTCGGAAAGGCAGTCCTTTGAAGATGTTTAGGGAAGAAACGGGGAGGCTAAAATCAAAGGACTCCAGAACCTGTGCTGTGCAGTCAGTGAGTATTGCTCTTGCACATCTGGGTCAGTTCAGAGTGTTTTGTTAGAGGCAGAAAATCTTCTCCCTAGAGGCACTGAGAGCTCTCTACATGCTACATTCTCTTGAATTTATTATGTGAATTCAATGTCATCTTGAAGTTAATTGGTAGTGACCCTAAATATACACAATCCTAAAAAAAAAAACCTGTGCTAAGCTCAAGTTAAGGTCACAAGATGTAGCAATAATTTGGAGTAATAAAGATATCCAAAGGGCGTGCAGAACAAATACAAGGAACACAGAGCTGTGTAAGAAACCTAAATGAGTCTGATGAAGAAAATGCACAAGAGAGACATTCCAGCCTCCTGCCCTCCTCCCCGCCATCCTCCACAGTAATGCCTTGTGGCAATAATTTGATTTTTTTCATAGAAATCCAAAGATGATTAAACTCTTTTAAAGAAATGTCTTTCCTTTATGGGTTCCATCCAGCAGATTTGAATCACCCGAAATCACCCAAAGGTTTTTTGCCCAAGTCCTCCATTACCAATGAGCACTAGACCCTCTCTTGCTACCTTCTCTCTGAAAAAAACACTTTGACAGCTTTATAGCGATCCTGCCTCCCCTTCTGCTGCAGTTAAATCAATCCCATCCAGCCTCTCGCCTTCTTCCTGCCCCATATAAATCTGATTTACCCTTATAGGCGATGTTAAAGATCAGTTGACTGATCAGGCAAGCAGAAAATCTCTGTGGAGCTCTTTAGCTCTTTTCATAGAATCATAGAATCATGAAGGTTGGAAAAGACCTCAAGGATCATCAAGGCCAACCATCACCCCAACACTACCTAACTCATACCTGGGTCAACTGCTTGGAGGGCAGCTCTGCTCACCACTATACCACCAACACATTATGGCGATGGCAACAGGCTGCCATCACCCACCTGCTTTCTCAAAGCCCTACTGGAGGCTGCGTGCTTCATGTCATGCCATGGCTGGGTCTTGTACCTACTGTTTTGAGACAGTTGAGGGAAGAACACCCTCTATAAGGGATAAATATGATCACTTTGATGGGAAAGCAGCAATTTAATTTGTTTAGGACAGAGGGCCTCTTCCCAGTGCAGTAAATCTTCCCCTTGATTTCTGGAAATGCTCGTCATTCCAGCATCACCATTCCAGAGCTTTAGCACTGAACTTTGCTGAGGCTCAAGAGACACCTGGATTCAGTTTAATTCAATTATTTGGGTAGCACAGCCCCTGGATTTTTCAAATTGATATATAGGATACCAAATAATAACACAACGATAAAGCAGATGGAAGAGAAGAGAAGAGAAGTCAAGTCCATGTTTCTTGCCACATTCCCAGGTCAAGTTTCAGCTGGGTGTTCAAACTTGTGAGAATTAGATTTTTGGCATTGACTTGAATGGGAAATTGTGTTACAACTTCAGGATTTGTTCCTGTAGCTGGTGGATCCCCAGGAAAAGTAAGAGTTTTGCAGTCTCATATAAATCAAGTGACATTTTTGGACTTTCTACATTTGCTTCTTCATGAACTCCTCTTCAGAGGGTTCCTGTTTCTCTGATATTACATTTTAAAATGTATGGATTTTTTACAAAGATACAAATCCTACATGCAAGCCTTTATTTTCCTGTTCTAGTCCCACAGCCACCCACCTCCCCCAAATTCTGCTCTTTACAGCCCTGTAAAACACGCCTTGTCTTTCTAACCTCAAACAGTAGAGGGCAACCGGACGATGTCTATTCTAACTCTTCCTGCAGTTTGAAATGCTGGAAATCTGGTGGTTTCAGAGTTATTACCAGCTAATTGCAGTGTTCAGTATTGATTGTGGATGTGCTGTGCTTGTTATATTGCTCAGTGCAAACTGAACTTTTTATTCTGGGTCAATTGACCACGAGAACTCAATGAAATAGTCCCATCGTGCTCAGCTTTCCCATGCTCAGCATAGTCTGTCATCTGCAAAAGAAATTTTGCAAATAGGTGGAAGAAATGTGTAAATATAAATGGGGAAATGGCACCACGGAATGAACAAAACCTGGGGGAAATAGCCGAGAATTAAACAAGGATAAAGCTGGTATAATTTATGGAACTATTATAGATTTTTATAGACGTTTCTTGGCCATGGTTTGTAATGCTCTGTTTACCTCTACAGTACAAATTCTGTATTACTTTGTATTATAAAGTTATTGAAACAGCATACTCAATTTAAGGAGTCGTGCAGTCTTTGTCTAAACTTATTTGAAAGAGTTACTATGCTACAGTAAATTTACTGGAAGAAGTAAAAATATACTGAAGAGACAGTGAGACACTAGAAGACATGAAATGAGGACCCGAGAGGAAAGAACTTGAATAATATTAAATACCATGAGTGCTTGGCAGTGGCGATTGCCTTGTTGCTCACAGCGTGATCCAAATATTGCAGCAAATTTATTTATTAAGAGCCCTCCTTTAGATCTTGGAAATCATCTTCCGGCCATTATATAATACAATTTATTTATATTCAGCCGTGCTTCACTGCGTTTCTTTAAACAAAAGTTTGAATTTTCAAACACAAGTTACAGCAATACGTGCAAGGAACATTTGCTGCTCCTGTTTCTGTGGGGAGACCGCATGCCTTCCCCCCAGGTTTCTCTGAGCTTCCAGGGAACTTGTCTCTTAGTCCTGCTTCTGTTTTCCCCTCCTGTGGGTCTGCTTTACAAGCACAGCTCCATGACAGTGACTCACAGGTTTAGTCCTCCACTCCAAGTCAAATTCAAATGCTTTTCCAGTCTCCTCAGTGCTGCTTAACACCAGGGCAAGCTCAGAATGCCTGGAACTCAATTCTTCATCACCCTCCTTTGCTTTTCTTTGTTATCTTTGCACTAGACCACAGCTGTCCTTCCTGGGCCCAGTGCCTGTAAAACGGGGATTGTGTTCACCTCAACCTCCTTTCTAGAGCTTCAGCTCCCCTCTCTGGGAATAATCTTTCCTTTTCATTCACGTGGAATCAAATCTGCAGTGTTAACTATCGGAGCTCTGCAACATTCAGTTTACATCCATTTCAGACGGTGCTGTTGTGCAGAACTTGGTCCCTAACCCATTTTACACCTTCACGTTGCATCCCTTCCCCTTCTCGGCAACAAACCCACAAGCTGCCTGTGTTCCATTGCAGGGCACTTTGTCGTAGCCCTTACTCTCTCTTCTGTGATTCTGAGCTTCTAAACTTGTGTCTTTATTTCCAGTGCCTCCCCTCTTCAACTCATTGATACAGTTTTTAACCAGGTATTTTTGTGCCTTTTGCTGTGTACTAGGTTAGTACAGTTACGCAGCCTCCAGGACACTAAAGCAAAGTAAAAAACTGACCTGGCTAGTCTCATGACCTCAGTATCATCACCCTTTTTTTTTTTCTTCCTTTATTTCTCCTTTTCTGCATGTTCTTGTATCTTTATTGTTGTTCTGTAGACTGTTAGGGCTTCACGATAAGGACAGCGTGAGATTTTGTGGGTGCATCTGGGTAACTGAAAGGCAGTAATAACATATATTAATATATACTTGGGATAACATATACACAGGACAAAGAGTGAGCCTCTTTGTCGTATGAAATATGAATGCATTCCAGAGGTCTAGTTCTTAGTTTGTTTTATTTTTTATCCAGTGGTATGAGATACCAGACAGACATCACTTTTCATAAAAGTCTACTAGATGTTTGCATTTCTTAGATGTCCTTCTTAATGCAATATTGGCAAAACCTATCAACGTTCTGTGAAAATATTGGCAAGGCTCCCCTTGGCACAAGTGTTAGAACAATATTACTTAGACAGAAAGCAAAACTGAGTGAGCGATTAACATGAGAGTTTAAAATAACTTTTTGCTTTTATTTGTTGAAGGTACAGACTTTATGACCACCAAGAATTTTTCCACCCACTTTGAAATTGTGTTAAAATTGACCTATTCCAGGGCTTTTTGGCACAAAGCTACAAAGCATCATGGGTTTTGAGTTGCTGTAAACTGGCAAAGCTGGTCTGACCACAGCTGATCTGTTGTTTTGCTGCTGTGTTTATTCTAGCTGAGGTTCTGGCCCTCGTTTCTATCCTTGTGTGTTACTGTCACCAAACGATTTTCTGATTGGAAACTACTAGCTGGTACCTCCAGTTGAGCTCAAACTCTTCTCTTCAGGCTTAGTGTTTGTAACCCCACAGCTATCAATCAGCTATGCTGAAATTAAGTCTCATTATTCTTTAAAATATGTTTTGGAAGAAAGAGACGAAGTATTTTCAGTAAATGTTTTTAGTTCTACAGGCATTTAAGAGTGGAAATTTTCAAAAAGCCATGAGTGTAGGCGTATGTCAGGGAGACAAAGAGTATTGTTAAAGAGCAACTTGGGTCGATGATGAATTGCACTCTTATTCAGAATGACTGTGTTTTGGCCAGTTGAAGAGAAGGTTATTTATTTTTATAGGACAGGAAAAATACAAAGATTTTTAATGAAATTCTGTGTGGAGTCTTAATTCACTGGCACCTTCTCATAAATATTTAGGTTTTGAAGAATATTACAGTATAAAAATTTAATAAAATACAATAATAGGATCAGACTAATGCCAAAACTGAGGTTGAATAATTTCTTTCTGAAATTCTAGTACTTTAGAATAAATTAAGGATACTGTTTCCTTCTATATTTACACATTCATGTAGTAAAATGCTCAAATATTTTTTTCTTAATACATAAATACGTTCAGAGCCAGATACAATGTGAGTGTGTATAATGCAATCACTGACTTATTGCTTGCTGCTTGCAAATCTGCCTAGATCACAGCTGGGTTAGACTGGACTCCTAGGGGCTCAACAGGCAGGTCAGTTTTAATGATTTTTATTATTTTAAAACTTTCTTGTACATTAACAAATGAAAAGCCCATTGCAGAGGGGAGAGACGATCAGGTATCACTAGACCTGAGCCTCAGGCTCTTGGAGCACCTCCACACGTCCCACTCCTGTTGGACCCAGGTGTGTGCTGTACACCTTCTCTGCCCTGCACACCCTCGTTTCCACAGTGGGAAGCTCAGGTTGCTCATTGGAAAGAAGATGGAAATTGCTCTGACCAGTTCCTTGGTATGGATGTTCGAAGGTCCACAACTTTGTGTGTCTGCCACCTCCTCTAGGCATACCTTTCATAACTTTAACTAGTCACAGTCCACATAAGGTAACAGCCCACCTTTACTACCTACTGGGGATCAGCGGTGAGGTGGGCCACGGTATTCACGAGAAAATTCACCAAGAACTCACATTGATGCTATAGCAGTACACCAGCAGAAAACAGCCCAAGATGGTCTATGATTCTGCATGCACGCGTGGCTGTTTATGATATCCACTACCCATTCCTGGCATCTTTGCTTATATTTCATGGGATGTGTTTGATACTGAAGAATTTATTACATCAGTGCATTGCGTAACCTTTCCTTTTCCAGGTCCTTGGGGTTCCACAGGCTTCATTACTTCTGAGAGGCTTGCTGTAAACAACTGAATAACTAGTCTATTGTCAGTAGGATGATTCTCTAGCTAAGTCTACATACCTCCACTGATTTTTTTTCATGTAGTGTCCCAAACAAAATGAAAAGAAGGTTAAATGCCATTGGATTAGCTAAAAATGTATTGTCTGCATTCTCTCACTGCTGCATAGCAGGGTGGTATCAAGGCTTTGCTGTTTATTGTCAAAATCGTGTACGAAGTTGGGCAAGTGGCCAGCTTGTGCATGTGCATCGTCTGCTTCAAAGTATGTCGTAGTCATTCCTCCAGCTTAGGAAACCAGCTCTCTGAATCATGTCTTCTCTGTTTTGTTCCTGGAGAACAAAGCGTTGCAGATCTAACACTCCCCTGCCTTGGTGGCACTAGTGAAGCCTTCCCACCGGTTGGTATCTATGTGCCCACTTGCAAGGCAATGTGACTGTCACACGAGAGCTGACCTCAGCCAGACCCGCGGAACCATCTCCTGCTTCCTCACTTGCCTGGAGCAGTGGGTGGCCTTCTGGTCATTTTAAAGGGTTTTTGGAAACAGAGCTGTGGTGGTTTGTAATCTTCATTTTAGAAAGACAGGCTGAACTAGAAGACAGTTCTGATGTCTCTGTTCATGAAACACAGTAAACCCATGAGCCGCTCAAGCCAATTCAGAGTGTCACCAAATTCCATTAGGAAGAAAGTGATATTGTTTTAGTTATCTGTGGATAAGGTTTTTCCACTCAATCATTTTTATAGTCCACTTAACACGAAATCTTGGCGGCATAGAAGCAATTCTTTTAATTAGCAGTGTTCTTACTGATCAAATCCAGGTGATGGTGGCGATGATTACTACTATTGTCATTATTGTTATTCTTGTTTACATTGATTTGTTATTTTTAGCTAACTGAATTTTTTACATTGCATTTTGAGATAAACCTTCCCACTGTACATAATAAGGACATAATTTCAGGCTGGAGTGGCACAGTGGGCTTCTGCGCTGCTCTTTGATGTCTGGATAGTTGAACTCAAGTCTGGCTTTGATCTCAAGTGAAAATGAATTTGGTGGTGGGTCTTGTTTTAGCCTCTGTTCTCCGCGGTACAAGTGCTCCCACAGTCGAGTACAATTGGCATTCTCTGTGAAAGAGAGGCCCTAGGCTCGGGGTGCTGTGAGGTCAGCGCTGACACTGGCTGGCACAGCTGAATGGCCACGCTTGCATAACAGCTTGTGTGACGCCTGCTTTATATTTAGCCCTGCAGTGCAAGATACACTTACATTAATAGTATAAAACAATATAGTTCCAAAGCAGCTGACAGATAGACATGTCTTGGTTCATCCATATAAAATATTTTTTTATATTATCTAATTTTAAAGACTTTTTTCTCTTCACGTGATGTAGAGGTTTTTAAATGCACATTGAAATATCTCCGCCTTGTGCTCCATCAAACAGTAACCCTCTGGTAAACTCATCAGAGCCTGCCAAGACCACACACACTGCATAGTTCTACCTAAAGACTGATGCTATGAATCATGATTAATTTGGAATGTTCAGTCATATTTTTAGCTTTGCATTTAGCTCTTTTTTTTTTTTTTTTCATTCAGATTACGGAAGCCCTGCTCTGACATAGCCCACTTCCTGAGAACAGATATTCTTCACTTGGTCCCTGAAGGTGTGCTACATGGTCAAGCATGAACTTGCCAGGCTGAGGAATGGAGAATCTCGCTTTGTTATACATCTGTGTAACAGCACCTAGTATCATTTCACTTTCTTTTTGGGTGTTATTGTCATACGTAATATATAGTAAAAAATTGACAAAATATATAAAAGTGCAATACACCACAGTTAAAAATTAATGATACCTTGAAATTCTCAGTGTGGAGTTTACTTGGCTATACAAGACTTAAACACAGGGAGCAGTTTTGTGTGTGCTTATTTCACAGTTCATTTTTACTTTTGCTGTGATCAACAGAGTTTAACAAAATGAAAGTAAAGCAGCAGTAAGGAGCACCTACATCCCCTTATCTATTGTTTAATAGGCCAAAGTCTATCTTGACTCCAAACTGTGGTTGATCTAGATGACTTCTCTCTCATAAAAGAAAGCCTGTGTATCACTGTTACACTTGTAGTTATTTTTATTTTTCAAAAAATGTGGAATACTTCATCATGTGCTATGAAATTAAGGCATTAACCCCAACTCCAACATCACATCCTGGTGATGCCATTTCCTTTTTTGTTAAAACTGAGTAAGCAGATAAAACTGAGGAACTTCCAGAACAAAACTAAGATCCATCTTCCTCGTTTTCCTATTTTTAGCGGTTACCTGGTGGTGTATGCTTACGCAGGACAAGAAACAGAAGGTGAGGTGTAGGGTGAACATATTCAGGCTGAACTCATGCCTCTCAGCATCGTGCTGTTGGCTGAGCCACTTTGGAGGAGAAAATACCGAGGACTTCTTGTAACTCTGATGACATTTGGTTATGGACGCAGCAGGATTCCAAGAGCAGGGACCCCCTGTTTTGCCAACCTCGCCAGGTCTGAAGCAGCTCCCAGTGAGCTTTTCTCAGGACTGTGATACCAGGACGCTCGTGTCCGGCATCTTTTCCACCCAACCCTCACCAGGGACTTCTTGCTTTACCTTTATAGACATGTAAATCTTCACAAAGGAATGCCCAACGACGCTTCCAAACTTGCCCATCCCTTGTGCTGCTCGTGCTCTGTGCCAGAACTTCTCTTTTGGTGGGGTGTCACCTATTTTTTTTTCAGCATTCTGGTAGCAGGTGGCACCACAGCTGCTTCTCCCATGGACAGATGAAACACAAATAAACATCAGCGATGTTATTCATGATGTTCAATGAATTTTTAACCCAAACCTGTAGCACTGTAAACAGCCCATTTGCCACTTGTGGTTAAAAAGTGATGTACTTGTATGCAGTGGAGCAGCGACCTGTCAGAAACCAGGAAAATAAACAGCCATTTGCCATGCCGTCATCTTTAACACACAGGCAGCAGGTCAGATGAAGATGGAAATCTGAGGGATTAACTCTGTCAGGAGCAGTTTCTGTCAAACTCTTGCCAGGCAGGAACTTTTCCATTCATTGTAAACATCTGCCAAGGAAACCACACTCATTTCCTAAGGAATAAGATGTGCAAGCGTTCCCCTCTTACACGTACTAATGAATACACAGCTTTCCACCTAAAGCCTATTTATATTCATAAAAGGCGTTTTAAAATTAGTCATAAAACCAGGTGCCATGCTCGTTTCCCAACAGCTGATTAGAGCAATGTAAATGTTTAAGTGGTTTAATTAAATCTATTAAACCTTTTCAAATCACGTAGCTACCCATTAGCAGTTAATGATAAAACACTGTGCGCCTTTATGGTGTCATTACAACTCATTTCAAGGAGTTATTCTTGTGGAACAGGGAAAGCATCCATCCGAGTTTAAAGGATAATCAGCGGTTTGGCATATTTTATGGCAGAACGGAAAATACTTTTAGAAAAATAGCAAGTTTCTTTCTCTGAATATCTGGGATGGGGAAATGTGTCAGCAAACAGTCGCTAAAACAGCTTTTGGACACCAACTAAGCGCTCACCCTTCAAAATGTTTTGAGCACAAACATTTCTCACCTTTGCTGTGCAGACGTGCCTGAAGCCTCCGTACCCGTTGTTGTTGACACTGAGTCCCTGTATCTTAGTGTTTTTTTATTTCTGAGCAAGTAAATCTTCACTTGGCCACACAGAGCAGTGAGAGACAGTTTGGTAGAGCCTTTGTCTTTCTCACGGTGTACTGGCTTTGAAAACTGAACAAACTATTTCTTTTTGTTTTAAACTTGTGAGTTTGGCCTTCTTTGAAACATGCCTGAATGCCTCCTGTCCCAGGGTTTCCAGCTGTGGAGCTGACATTCCATCAGATGGGGAGGGTTGATCCTTCTAGGGTACCCGAACTTGGCAAGGAGAGTTCTGGTGCCAGGGAAGGAAGGAGACCCTGCCAGCCTGCTGGAAGGAGGCTCTGCTAATCCCCTCCGGGGATATCGACACTGCTTTTCAAATAACCTGTTTGCAGTAGGAGTGATTTTGTTCAGGATAATGTATAAGGCAGCTTCTCATAAGCAGCGAATCCAGTGAGACATGGAGGCGTAGGAACCAGCCAGATGAAGGAGCAGCAGCTACACAAACCTGAGAGATAATGTAGGGGACAGGTGAGTAGGTAGCTTTTGAGTTGGTCTAAACTTGCAAAAGTCACGTCTTCCCTGTTCCGCCAAAAAATTTCCTGTGTGACCACAGGCAAAATGCAGAGCCAGGTATTACGAGGTGATGATGGTTTACAGCTTAACCTTAGGCAAACACTGTCTGTCTGTGAAGTTCGGAAGAAATTAGGTCCCTAATTAGGAGCAGTTGTCTAAATACCTTTGTGAACATTGCCTCCAGCAGCTTTGTGCCCTGCTACTGAATGCACTTCTGTCCCTCTCAGAAGTATCGTAGGAATGAAGACCCTAAAGAGTGGCCTGATGGGGAAACACGTTTTGGGCAGACCTACCTCAAAATGCAATGATGTGCTAGATGTGCTTATTTTCCTCCATGGATTATATTGGGGGACTGTAGATGTCACGCTTTGATGTCTCTAATACCCATGTCCAATTTAGAGCACATAAATCCTGATTTATGTGGGTAAATATTTCCAAGAGTTTAGGATGATGTCTCTGTGACATTAGCCTACAGAAAGTGAGTACCAAGTAAAGCCTAGTGGTGTTTACCCGTTGACGTAGCTCAGAGAAGTCGCACCGAAGGCCGTAGGACATCCATATTTAAATGGGATTTCATCACCCTTTTTAGTTGCTTGAGGATTAACCCTGAACAAATGCAATTGTTTGAGCAGGATCCCACCCTACTTTTTCTGTCATTATAAATTGGATCCTTTTTATTGCCTGTCCTTGCAAGAAGTGGGTGGGGAGATACGCAGGCTGCAGTCTCAATCCAAGTCAGGATGCGGCTGAGATGCTGCTTTAGCCCGTTCTTTTGTTAGCTTCTTGCATGAAATTGGCCTTGTTTTCTATACACTATATACTAAACTAAAATAAATTGCACACAGTTTGCTTCAAGATGAGCCTGACAAGTCCACATGAGCGGGTTCTACATTTCATGTTGCCAGTACTTCCCTGGAGATGCATCAAACCCAGACGATCTGCTCCCAGCTCTGGCACTACAATCACCCACGCTGCCAGGGCTTCCGGCTCTCGCCTGTCAAAAACATGCCTATGGAAAGGCCTGATTCAGAAAAGGAAAATATTTGATGAACAATTAGATGCTGTTTTACCATTAAGTCCAAGCCACGATGACACTTCTAAATGAACAGTTTATTCTGAAATTTGGGCTCGAAATCCTAGAGCCTGAAGCTGTTTTGACTATCCCAAGGATGGTTTATCTTTCTATATTCTATCTCAGCATTACAGTATAACAAATATTTAGATTTGGGTGCCAAAACAATCACTAAGGTACATTTGTGGTAGTGGTTAGAGTGTATCGGATTTGCCTCTTTCAAATAATTAAAAATGTAATTTAGGACAGACACCTGACCATTCCCTACTTGTAAGAAATGAGCAGCTACTGTAACACCTTGAATTTTTTGTATTTTCACATGTAAAGCTGAACAGAGAGTCAGTCACCTGTTACAAGGTTTTGGAGAGTGGTAATACTGAAGGAAGAAAGGTGTAGGAAAGCAAAGATAAAGACTGAACTTGCTTAAGTAAAAGGTACAAAGAAATTTACATTAGGAAAGCAATGTCATTGCTCTAAAATCCCCAACCAAAAGACGTAAAACCAAAGTTATCATCCAGTTTTTTAACAATTATATAACCACAGAGCAGCATAAATTTCAGATAAACACAGTAACTTTCAGATACCCTACGAATAAACTTGGACACGCGTCTGGGGGAAAAGTAAAAAATCTGAGTCCTAACTATTTCTACCTATTCTAGCCAAATTTGTCATTTACTTTTTAAGAGTTAAGTCCTTCTACTGCTAGACAAAAAAAAAAAAAAAAAAAAAAAAAAAAAAAAAAAAAAAAAAAAAAAAAAAAAAAAAAAAAAAAAAAAAAAAAAAAAAAAAAAAAAAAAAAAAAAAAAAAGTACCTTATGCCAGGAATCAGAGCATATTTACAAAAAATTCAGTTCTATGAGGCACAAGCAGTTATGAGAGAGTTCATTGTACTTTCTCTTCTCTTGTAAACCTTTGTGGTCGGAGAGGATCTCTGTAGGAACCGGAGGAATTTTACAAAAAGCAGACCCTTCTGTTTCCCTGATCTCCCACTCTTCATCATGCCAAGAGGCTTTAAAAATACGTATCTACCCTTTGTTTAAAACAACCCTCTGTTTATTTCACCCTGACAAAAATGTGCCAACTGTTTTCTCCCCCCAGAGAGACTGGCGAAGCCGGTAAGTTGGAATCGGTGGAGATCTGGAGCCATTCTCTTGGATGAAATAGTGAGCAATTTTATTTTTACTTTCTTCTCTCACCTTCTCACTCCCCGCTCCTTGTCTCTCCCTCTCTCTTTCAGAAAGGTAATCCTTTACTAAGAAATATCTGTGTACGAGCAGAGGCACGAGGCAGTTGCTGTAAAGTGTTTCTACCCGTTGTGCTGTCGATATTTATGACATCAGAGTATTTTGGCTGATGATCTAAACCACACCACAGCCGGAAACCTACAGCTTCTGGGCTCTTGCCATGTTGTAATGACATCATATACACGTATGTACAAAATACCTGTGTTCCCATACATACACACACTAAACTGGGGGTCGGGGCTTATGCACCCTATGAGGTCTTTTTGCAGATCACAAATCAATTTATCGTGAGACTTTCTGCCTCGATGTTCTGAAATGGAGCCAAAAGATTTTTTACCATAATGCGTGTGACTCGAGCCAAACATGGAAAAGCAAAAGAAGAATGTTCAGCGGGGGGAGAATCCATGAGGACCGAACAAGAAGAGCTCTCATAAATCCATGCGGTGGGATGAAGGCGAGAAATTACGGGTCTGTTGGTGTGTAGCAAGACGATATGTTGCACATGTAAACATGGCACAGCTTCATCGTCAAGCCATGATATTAAGGGGAAGATGTAAACAGTACCAAAAATAAACATCTCCCAGAGATGATGGATGGAACCCCAGCGTGCTGGGAACACTAATGAGGTTCTGCTGGTGTGCTGGCCCCGCCGTGCAGCGTGCCGGGGAAGCGGGGAAGGGCAGGGTTAGGGAGGGCTCTGCGGCACGCAGGGGGAGATGGAAAGCAGCAGCAGTGAGGTGCCAAGCGTGAGCATAACAAGCCACCCTTCCTGCAGCGCTAAAACCATTCGCCCAGAACAGGGACGATCAATAAGCACTTTAAACAGCCAATGGAAAAAAAAAAAAGTTTAAAGAACTGAAGAGATTTCCTGAAGTCTGCCTCTCCTTCCTGCTAGATTTACACGTAAACTCCTCAAAATTAATATGGAAAACACCTGGAAATGTGGAGCTTGTGCTCAAAGTGATGAAAAACTCAGACTATTCAGTGTCAAATCTGAAAGGTTTGTGTTTCCAGATGACCTGACCACTGTTCTTTTTACTTACATTGTCTGTCTGAAGTTGAACGTGCAAAACCAGCAAATATTCTCAAAACTATTTATTCTTCTCTCTTTGCATTTACTCAACTTTTAATAGAGATAATATTTATCAACTTTCAGAGAAAAGTTTCTAATATGTAGAAAGCAGATAAAAGTGTATTTTCAGCTGAAAATTCAGCTGAAATGGAAAATACAGGGGAAGAGCTTTAAACTTTCTTGACGAATAATCTGTACAAAAAAAGTGGTTGCAGAACATGTTTCAGATTCTTTCTCATGGTGTGACATGCAAAAAAGTTGCTGAAATCTATTTATTAATCTGTTTATTGTACTGACAGTTTATGACTGGGAGGAAAATGCTGAGTAATTAAAAATAGCAAGTTTTTTTGGAGACAATAGTGAATAGAAGATCACGGTACTTAAGGAGGAATGGTTGTCTTTAGATCAGCGCCTTCTCTTGCCTTTTGAATATCAGTACCCACTCTGTAACTCTTGGTAAGGCGTAGGAAGAGCTTTCTGCATCTTATTTACCTCTTGCAATGAGTGCAGCCTGCTCATGTGCCTGGGCAGGGGGAAAAGTAGCTGGAGTGGGGAGTACAGCTGTGTGCCGAAAGAGGTTGGAGTCACCGTTGCTTTAGGCCATCCAAGCTACAACGGCTCTTGCAAGACATGATGGAGAATTTTGGAGATGCTCGCAGGGGAAGGCACCTTACGGACAAAGATAATGAAGAAAAGGGGCAGCAACTCACATGAAAGCTTTTAAAAGTACATTGAAAATGAGATTCAGAAACAGCAACTAAAAGTTTGAGAGTGTTTGGCTGACTTGGATTTTGTAGGTTTTATTTTGCATATATGACTTTTAGTGTTTAACTTAAGTTAAAAAAAAAGAGTTGTTTAGTGATCGAGATCCCACTGTTTGGGATAAACACGTATTGCACGTCTTGTTTACAGGCAGGAGACTAAGACCCAACATTCTTAAATGGCTCAGCTCACACTGCAGGAGCAGTCGCCGAGCCGTTTCCAAGCAGCCCTTTCAGGTTTAGAAGGCGGGTAGTTCCTTTTTATAGGTGTGCTAGAGTCTCTTTGTGCATGTGTATTTATGTCAGCTGACTCTCTCCGTTCTCACGGCAGATCTGGCTGCAGAGAAAATGAAAGGATAGTTCAAGAAAAAAGCAGCCGAGCACTGATGAGTTAGTGTGTTTCAAAGTCATACCCTTAATGGATGTTGGCAGCTTTTTTGTAGCTGTAGGCAAGAGAAACTTGATTAATTTACCAAATAAGAAGACCTAGTGATTAATTTGGTCAGAATTTCTTCCAGTTATAGTCTTTCCAGTGTTCTAGGTGGATATCAATGGATATTTAAAAAGTCATTTTTATTACAGTAAACTGGGGGAGAATACAAATAATCTGCACTTTGTCCCATCTGGCTCTAGAAAAGGAGTTTTAGGAACAAGTAAAAATACACTCCTTGTCTTCTGCGCTTCCGTGTTCAAGGCTCCTATCTGCATTCTCACACATGTTATCAATCACTCCACATCCATCTTAATAGAGTCAAACTTCACTCTCTTGCCTTTCAGCACCATGCATACTCTACATATTCCTGTAGGTCATCAACTTTCCTGACTATCTTGGAGCTTAAAACATTTGGCTGAAATACACTTAATCGAACAATGTCCCTGACAACCAAGGCCAGGCACAATCCCATAATGATTTCCCTTTTTGTTAGAGAACAATAAAAGGTTGCACATACTTTTTGAAACAATCGGTAGGGACTATAGCTTCCTATGTCCAGAGGCTTCTAACAGTATTTTTCTTGCACCTTTCTTCAGTAGGTCCAAACTGATTTAAATACAACGTTGTGTCTGAAATATTTCAGAAAATCAGGACCCTTTGTGTAAACTTTTGTTCTTTTAGCTGCCTTGTTCACACCATGCCAGTACAAGTAACACTGACCAATGCTGTGCTTGAAAGGCAAAATTTTTTAAGAAGAGGTTTGAGAGAGGTCAAAAACTTGAAAATGTAATTTTTTTTTTTTAAAATTGTGACATGCCATCAGAATATCCCCATGTTCCACTGTTTAGGCTACAAAAGGAAGTGCATCTTCTTGTGCATCATTTTTGGTGTTATTTCTTGGAGGACCTAGGCTCAAGCAGACTTGGTTTTGGATGAGCGAATCCCCCTTTGAACAAATAGAATCAGATCTGCAGGCACCAGCTTGGTCCCAAGGTTTTATGTACTGCAATCCCAATATTCTACTTGCCTCAAAAATAAAACCTGAGACCCAGAACAAACTCTTTGCTGTAGAAAAGCAGCAGCTGCCTCTCTGTTCACACCTCCCGTGGGGTGCTTGGGCCACCCAGATGAAACAGCCACAAATCAAAATGGAACTCCCATTATGCTGTTAAACACTCCCCAAAGATAAGAGGAGCAGGCCTGTAACATCGATTATCTCGTAAGAGACAGCCATGGAGTCTCACAGTATCTTGTTCTTCTGACAGTTAAAATAAAGCAGAATATGGGACAAAAAAAAAAAAATCAAATGTTAAAAAATAGCCAGATCTGTGTGGCTGTTGTGCATGAAACCAGTGTAGACGTGAGTACAGCAAACCCAAACTGCACTGGTTCCAGGGCTGGTTGATGGCAAATGCATTTCGCTTTGGTGATGGGCTTCTCTTTCAATGGCAGGAAAACCACTGAATTGTTCTTGGGGAGGTTTAGGCTGCACACGAATTTGTTTTGTGTTCCCAGGGCTGCTTTTTGAAAAAGGAAAATGCCCCAACTCTTTCCCCATGAATTAGAAGCACCCCTCCTGGTCCTTTTGTTTGCAAGGTTTTAAGTTAAATCAATCAACTTAATTTACTTGAGAGCCAAGCAAGAACGTCAAGAAAAGAGATTGTATGGTTGGGACAATCAACACAACTTGCCCATTCTTTCATTAGGACAAGGATGCAATCAATGAGTCTCTAACTCACCTGGAAAATCCTTCCTGCATCACCCCTGGGAAAGGATCCGTTCAGCCCTGAGCCTTCGACTCGCTGCTTCTCCTGCCACGTGCCACCACCAGTGTTCCAGCGTCCAGCGAGAGCTGCCCCTGGGGATCGAAATTTCGGTCTTCTTAAACAGTGCTTCTGGGATCAGTGGGCTGGATGTTGGCAAAGGGTTCATATGGCTGCTGTGAACAACATGCACTATGGCTCTGCGTTAGGTAAAAGCATTTAAAGACAGAAAGTACACCAAAGTGAGGGAAAACCCTACGCGTCTGCCTTTGCTTCTTTTTTCCTCTCATGTATGCTGCAATCACTGTCATAGGTGCTGAGAACTCAAATATTCACTGTTGGTAGTAATAAAAAAAATTATTATTAAGAGATGACAAGCAAGTTTCAGATCATTTGGGCAGAGATATAAACAACTCATTGATTTGTGTATGCATTTATACACACAATGGTGTTAATGGTATTTCTTATTTCCTGTGAGAATCAGCCAAGAAAACCACGTATATTGCTATTTTTCTTACAGTTTTTTTCTCAGCGGCAACATTGCTATCCAGTACTAATAGAAATATCCAACAGTAACCTGGCAGGAATAGCAATATCCAATGCTGGGTAAACAAGAAGTAATAAATTCATCAGTGCTGCAAGGAAAGCAGCTAAGAGACTGGTCATTTCCTCTCTGCTTTTTCCAGGTGAGCATAAGCTCATGATGAAGAAAGGTTAGGAAATCAGCATTGCATGTTCTATTTCAGATTTTTTTTTAATGACAACAACAAAAAAAGTCCAAACAAATGAAGCAAAACTAATTTCTAGCTTTTCTCATCATGTGGAACAGCTAGAAAATTGCATTTTTGCTGTGCCTAAAGTTCAGAAAACAGAAAGTAAATAAAAAGAAACCAAATATTTTCATTATAAGAAGGATTTCTGACTGGGAATTGTTTAAATTCTCAACAGTGGTAGTGATGCTTCAGAATAGTAATTGACACCAAAACACTCCTTTTGACTGCAATTCAAAGAATTCACGTAATGGTGCCTAAATTGCAAGGTTCTGTCATACCTGGAATAGCTTGCCTCTGCCTGTCTTCAGTTCAGCAAGCTAAAAGGTGCTTTGGGTGATAATTTTTTATAATGACTTCACTTTATCTGTCAATTAGGAGAATAATAACAGTGTTGGGTGGAATACGACATTTCTTAGAAACACTCTTCATTTTTCACATGTTCTTCTTTAAGGTCTGAAAGGTTTTAATCTCAAATAACAATTTGTTGGTAGGGGCGACTGTGGCTGCAAGTGACCGCTTTGGCTGGTCTCTGGCTCCGTTCAGTCTTTCCCTTCCCTCTCTGGTCCCATTGCTTTTTAAAGAAGACAGCTTGACACTGCAGACCTACGCACTTGTTCTCGCTTGTCGGAGGGATTCTTACCACCCACGTCCAAGCCTCAGCAACTTACGTGGCCTCCGATGTCACAGGTTGGTGTTCCCAGGAGTGGTTGCAAGAATCATCCATAAAGAACAACCTTCCCTAGTTTTTATTAAATAATATGATAGCAGGGCAATCTCTCTATTTTTTTTTCCCTTGGGGAGGCTTTCACAAACTTCCTATCAGTGTTTCTAAGTCTGCATAGCACTAGACAGCCTTGTGGCTCTCCACGGCCAACGTGATTTTGAAGGCAGGCTCTGGAAGGTTGATAACATATTTCGCGACCTCCGTGTCTGGAAGCAGTTTCCCCTGATTGAAGTCATACAAGTTCAGCTAAGTTGGAGTGTGCTGTAAATATTTATCTGGCAGTCTGACATATAAAGTTGTTCTGAAATTACAAAGTACATTCCTGTCTTTCATGTATTATTGCCACTTTTTTCAATACACTTGTGAGTGATATTATTTGGAGAACCTTCTATAAGTGACTTATCGCGGCTTGTTAAAGTTCTCACACTCTGTTGTAGGGTCAGTTTTTAAGGATGGTAGCTCTTGAGTTGCATCACTTCCCTATCTTTTAAAACATAGACGTGAGATTATTTCAGAAGTGCAACAAGAATTCATGCAATGAGGTAACCGTGGTTGGGACATTTCGTGTTAGAATCTGGGTTTGTGGCGCTTTCTGTTGCTGGCAAACCTTTGGTGTTGACAACTTCTCTAATCGTTAGGTTGTTTGTCATTACCTATCTAATAATTATATATAAAGTAATGCTTATGGGTAGAAATTCTTTCCCAGAGACAGAATTAATTCAGCTCCAACTTCTCCTGTATTTCCTTGGTTTTCTCACTTATCTTTTAAAATGAATTTCGTGCTGTACAAGGTGCTGCGTCAAAAATGTACCTTTTTTTTTTTTTATGGGGATATAAGACAGGTTCTGTAACATCAGTGTTAGGGTGGGTTGTGTACTGCTGCTGAGCTCCCAGTCGGAGAATCTCTGGCTTACATAGACGTGAGAAATGTCGGGTTATAATAACGGGTTAAGATTTTGTTCGAGTTTTGCTTTAGGTTTTTTTATTGTTGATTTTTAGAAATAATGTTTTAAATGACATAAAAGTCAGCAATTATTATTGGAAGCCTACCTCAGGCTGAACTTAAAGCATTGTTTCTCCTTCGATACTGACTGGCAGCAAAATATCAACTACTCTGGAAACCCTAGGAGAGAGTATTAACGTGTTAGGTACCTGTCAGTTACTGCAAAGCATTAAATTTATTTATTAATGCAGTTGCAATCTAAAGAAACATAATGCACAAGAAAAAATGATTAATTTGCAAAAAACCCCCCTTACCTAACAATAACTCTGTGTTACTAGAGCATAAATTCTCACATTACAAGTTTAAAATTAATTAAAATGTGGTCAAACATCTCTGACAATTTAAGGCTTATGCTTCTGGAGAAAACAAATGAATCGATTGTTTTATGGTAACTGTGCAGAAAAGTTGGGACTTCCCTTTGATCCGTTGCTTTTTGTCTGAGAGGGAACTGAATAGCTGCAGAAAATAAACTAGTTTTATAACAATTGTTTGGACCAACCAAATAGAAAATTACTTTCTGTGGCTGGGAATGGCTGGGCAAACTGGTGACTGATCCCAGAACTTACAAAGACTAGTGGGAGAAAAAAAAAAAAAAAAAAAGAGTCTGAAATTCTTTCCTGGTTTTGTTTGTGAATATCTTGTGAGATAGTATCATGCTATTCAATATTCCAGACCAGTGTATAACAGTGCCATTTGAGGTTTTACACTCTATAATGCAGGGCTTTGCTGTTCTGGATTCCTAGGTATGCAAACCCTTTAAAACCCGACCTGCTGATGCGTGTGTGGATAGATCAGTTTTGACCATGTAAGAGAAATTACCTTTGAGAGGATGCAAGGTTCAACAAAGAATCCGCCCGTCTCTCTAGTTGACTGCAGTCTTTCAGGAAATTTATGATAAATTAATGTTTTGATTAAAAGAAATTCTTCCAACTTTTTACACATTTAATTTCTGAAACTTAAATGAAAATTTCTGCTTTTCCAACTCTGGTACAAATCATGTCTTTTTTTTGTATTTTGGATCCAAGTTCAGTAAAGCACTTGAGTCTTCATGGAAACATGCCTTCAGGAATACCACTGCTAAAACCCTTAAACTCTGAAACAATGTGTGCTGTGGCTTTGATTTTTGTGGGTTAGGACCAAGGATCAGTCCAGCTTTAGGAAAGCTGTGTGTTGTCAGGGGGGTCACTCACCCCTGTCTGATCCTGCACAGGGAATCCCAGCAGTGACATGGATCTCCATCCAGGTTTTCGTGCTTCTGTGGAGTAAAGCATATCTGATCCACTTCTTGGCGCTGGAAGAACCAGTGTGCGTGGAACAGACTGTCATTTGACCCAACCAAGGACAGCCCACCCATACAACACAGCTAAACATGGGGTCTTGGATGAATAAGAGCTGAAAATTTACCCTCTAACTTATATCGTAAAGCAATCCGGCACGCTGTTGATTCAGTGTGTTGTGGCAGCTTCACTTTTCATGAAGGTGTTGCTCCATGACACGAGTATAATCACGTTAGGAGGGCCATGAACTGCTTCCATCAGGAGGATTTGTACTGACTTCATACCCAACGGAGATGTGAGATAATCCAAGGTGTGCCTAAGGAAGACTTCTCAGGAAGTAGTTAAATGTTCAAACTGAAGATTTAAAGCCAGGAGCTTGCTCTGCTGTTCTTGGCACTGTCACGGTGTTGACATGGGACGTTTGGGCAGTCACTAAACCTCCCTGTGCTTTCCCTGCACCTTTCCTTACCAGGTCACACGAAGGTTTATTTTCCCTCTTCTAGGGTTTATAAAGCATCTTGCAACTCACAAGAGCGAAAACAGACAATCCAAATATAGAGTTATAAGGTTATTACTGTGTTTGTATAATTCCACCCATATATTTCAATCAAGAAAGAGCCTTACAGCATGTAGATACCACTCTACAGGCCGAGTATCATCGTTGCTGTGTTCATATCTATTTCACTGAAAATATCTGACGCTGTTTTTTGTCAAGAGTACATTATGGACGAGATAGGGCCGGTTGGATTTCTGTGTTCCCAAACCCCAAGCTTTCCATACAGTGGCAGGAAAGACTAGTGCGACAGATGGCTTTTCTTGGCTGCTGTTGTGCCACCACAACGGTATTTCAGTTTAAGGACTTTGCAGAAGCGTAGAGCAGAAGGTACATCCAATAAATAAACACTTCATTTGGGTTGGGGTGTGTTGGCACTACTAGGAAATTATTTATTTACTTCAAGTAGACATTGAAGTACAAATATTTCTCCTAAGCAGAACAAGGTTTCTGTGTGGTTCATTACGGGATGAGTGTTCAACAGGAAACATTTTAGTTTTGGTCACTTAGGTCTCTGCATTTTGCGTAGTGATAAGATGTCAAGCCTTTCGGATCTTCTCTGAATTAAGTGTAATCCTTTCCGGATCATTCTCCTTCAAAATTAGGTAACTCACTGGTTTATACAGGTATTCTACTGTTTAAAGCAAATATTTACCATTATTATAAATAAACTGTTAAAGCTGAGGTTACGGACAGCACTTAAACTAAGAGTGTTAAGAAAACAATCAAGTTAATGTTTTATCCACAGTTCACATGTGACAAAAGCTTGAACACCCACCTCTCTGTTCAAAGACAGTTTCCGTTCTTGCAATATTGCAGACACACAGAAATACATCTTTCCTCGCTCGTGCTTCTCCCGTGTTGCCGCTTGCTGTCCCTGCTTTCACTCCTGGTTGTTACACGGGGGTGTCCTGGTTAGACGCTCTTGTCACACATCACTGATGGCAACGTGCTCCATTCCTGCTGTGTGTGGCACAGATTTGCCCTATTTTCAGTGGAAAAGAAACAAAAAAAGAGAAACAAACAGACTCAAATGTCTATTAAATTTAAATGTTGAAACCTTTACGTTAGTGACAGGAGAGGTTTTTAAATGTGTGATCTACTGGTTCCTTATGTCAGCAGCACTCCTGTGAACTACCGGCTGCACTTACCTGGAGCAAACTTCTTTCATCTTGCGTAACAAATGCAGCCAGCAATAAATACAGAAACATATATAATTATTATATTATTATTTCTATTCAAATCATAGCATAATTATTATATCATTATATTATCATATATATTTATATAATAATATATTATAATTTATAAATTATATTATATAATTACTGTATTATTATATTATGTTATTGTTTCTATTCAAATGAACACCTCTTGATACAAAATTTTCTTCACAGAGATTTACTGAAACCGAATAACACCATCAAATTTTGTGTAAATTCAGTAATACTGCATTCCTGCCTGTGGCCCTCCGCACTCTGGGGGTAACCAGTTAAGAAGAGGGACTGGATGGTGCTATTAACCCTTTCAAACATGATTCCACCTTAAATCAACATTTTGAAACGTCAGAGATCTGAGATTTACAGCAATGTAGGTAGGGACTCCGGCAGAAGAAACCATAATCCATCTCCCTCTGAGCTTTCCCAGAACCTCTCCCAGCCGGCTCTTGGCAGCGTTGAGGGATCCATCGCTGCTAACTCCTCTTAAAGCATCCCACTGATCTGCCTCTTTTAGAAGCCTTGATTTAAGCAGTTCTACCTCGTCACCACACAGGACTCTCCGTACACGGAGTTGCACGGGTGCTCCCAGAGATGCTTTTTGCAACGCGATGGGTGCTCCAAGCCGGCAGCGGTGGACACAGCTGGGTGCCCCTGTGCCGGCGTCTCGGGAGCGCTGGCCTGAGCGGGTTTTGCCAGATGCAAGGAATGTTGCCGTGAACCTCACAATTATTGCTCCAAAAAATTACAGACTCTGGCTGTCACCCAAAATACAGCAATTTACTTCTGATGACTGATGTCGTGACGGCAAACTGCACAGAGTCTGCTTCGTTTTACTGGGATTGCAGCGTGTCCCCTCCAATGGCTTCTTCCTCCTTTTCCAGGAGCTTACAGGTATGGTTCTCCCTAGACCCCAGAAGTGCGGCTGTGAGCTGGGGAGACATGTGCATGTGACTAATCAGTGGATGATGAGACATCAGTGCCCCATTTTCATTATTTTACGGTGATTAACATTTCCTAGTTATTCACACAAAGAATGGGTTTGAGATGTGCAGAAATTCAACATCTGGGTAGCGATGGGAATCGCTGAATGGGGAGGAGGAGGATTTTTAATCTTTTTTTAATCTTTTTAAAATCTTTTTTTAATCTTTTTGCAGATTATGTCAACTGGGGCTATCTTTTGCAATAAACAAGGGCTGTGGGATCAAACTTTGTCACAATGGCTGGTTCTATCAATTCTGCCAAAAATAACTTTGAGGGCTAAAAGAATTAAAATGTTAACTTACCCAGAGAAAGAAAAATAATCTGATATTTCTACAAACAGCCTTCCACTGTCTCTCTGCAGCTGCCTCAGCAAGACTCAGTAGGATAAGAAATAGGTTTTGGTTGCTATCAAAGACCATATGAAAATATATGGAGGAGTCGCCTCTGAAGCTGGAGGCTGCTTCATTTTATTTTGTTTTACAAACAGAGATGAATTATGCATTACTGGACAGCTTCTGAAGGATCTAACGGTACTCCTTACAGATATTTAGATTTATCTGACAAACATATGAGATGCATAAAGGATTTTTTTTTCCTTTTGAGTTGTTTAAAGCTGGAGATGAAAATGTAAGTGCTAAATGCTGAGGTGCTCCTTATCTGTTAGAACAGGATGATCTACGTGTTTCAGTGCTACTGTGTTAGTGACATTTGGACAAGAGAAAAAAAGGGTTTCTTCTTTGTGTGAGAAGTGTGTTATTTATTTTCAGCTTGTTTGTGCATATACTCTTGGAGGTATGAATGATCGGGACTTGGAACCTGGCATGAAGCGAGGAAGATAAATGGCAGAAGCTGAACCTGCAATTAGCGATGTTTATTGCTTCTGTCTACCGCTGCCCTCCTGTAACAGACAGGTAATGGTTGGATGAAATGCGTGGACATGATTAACCTGTTTTTAGACAGAAAGCAACGAGACCGCTGGAATTTAGGAAATGTTACTTCAAATGTTTGTTGTGTTTTATTTCTTGAAGTTTAACTGTCTTGCTGAAATAAATATACGACACACTGTGACACTTCATCTGTGAATCTGTCTGTGTCTGCAGTCTTTCCCAGGACCTCCTTGAAAGAAGATTTTTTTTTTTTTTTATGTCAAGGGATTCTTTCTCATTACACAGCTCTAAATATTGGGAATATATTCACCAAATGGCCATATGTCATGACATCTCATCGTTACTATCTAACAGATGGTCTAGTGAAAATCTGGCTCATTGCTTTCCATCAAATCAAGTTATAAGCAACAGCTCATTAAAATTGTGTCTGGAGAGGTCTAAGGAGTGTATGCTTTTCTAATTAGATTGATGTTTAGATAAATTCAATCCTGAGGAGTGAGGAGCTGGTTCTGCTCTCCTGCTTGCTGCCTGGAGAAGTGGAACCTCTTTAACCAACCCTGGAAAAAGAGAGATTTGTACAACCGTATTTTCTGTGGTTTGGAAAGTGTGGCGCACGAAATGCTGCAACATAGAAACAGCGTTGAAGCTTGCTGCTGGAGAGGAACTCAAAGGAATGAGCGAGACCTGGGGGGCAGTAGGTTCAGGAGGAAAAGGGGAGTGCTAACAGCGGTAACGGAAAGTGAGGGATGTTTTTTTGCTTGGTACTGAGCAGAAAAATGAGGTGCAGACGCAGAAGATGACGTAGGACAGGATGCTGTCTTCACCAGCCCTGTTCCTATCACGGCAGCGGAGTCTCGGTGTTCCTGCCAACAGTCACCTAGAGCTGGTATGAGAAGTTTCTACAAACCTACGAAAAGAAGCAGCAAGGATATTTTCATAGCCCTGCACTCCTCCATTTGTCAGTAGGTCTGCGCGGAATTTTCTCCCCGTGGACCAGGATTTGCCTTCCCCTGTATTTCCTTCCCACAAAGACCCGTTGCAATACCAGCTGCACGCACACAAATCCCCAGTGGCTGGTACCCATACAGGCAGCTTCCACCCCATTGTGAATCTGGAGATTAAAGAGGCACAGGAATGTTTCTCCACTGCTCTTAAGCACTATTTTGAGGTGTCTCTAGTGTTTTAAACCACATCATACTTGAGCTGTTCCTGCTCTTTAAAAAATCCTGCAGACTGGACAATCTTTATGGGTTTTAACCTGTTAGATGTGGCGGGCTTCCAGGAAATTATGGCAAAGGCATATTTTAGAGCATGAAAAATGTCTTCTGGGGTGGAAATAAGTACTGTGGGGGAAAAAGTGTCACTACCCTGTAGAGGAGTCATCATTCTTTCACAGACTTTCTAAGGGGCTCTGAAAACAGGACCTTGTTTCTAGGCTGCCGCACTCGGATCGGCATGATTTGGGTCTATGGTGCAGATGGCACACGGAAGGCTTAATTCACAGACTAGCTCTGGGCACCAGGCTGAAATTATTCTTCTCAGGGCTGAGATTGTGTAAATTAGTGATAAATGTGTATCTTTTGGAGTACAGGAAATTTACAAAATTTGTACTAATTTACAAAATTCTCAATTCCTAAGTCAGATTACACATCCCAGCATTTTGGTTACGCTTAAAAACTAAAAACTAAAGAAATAGAATAGCATGAAATTATTTTTTGGATGCAACTCCTTTACTGTATTTTAATGTTAGCTCACAAAGTTTGAAGGTGGACATTACATACAGTGTATTCCCAAGTATACGTAGAAAACAAAACCTAGTTAAGCGTTCAAAATGAAAGGCTATTTTAATAACAAGAAAGGTCACTTTCATACCTGTTTCCATTGACATTTCTGCACTGTTGTTACACTTTTTATTAAAATAGTGGAATAATTATATAAACGTTACCAAACCCTGACTTTCTATAAGTTCAGTTTCACAATGATACAATACTTTGTTTTAAAAATTTACAGTCTAAAATGGAATATAGGTATTTTTTTAATTCTTAAAATGAAACTAACACCAATCTGAATTTTCCCCCATTTCTTTTTCCCCACTTAACAAGCAAGTTTAATAATCCAAGAAAACAGTCAGAACAAAAAACTGTTGGATTAGAACACCCATTACGCTCTTTAAACCCATAACTGCATTTCCAGCTATCTCAATCTTAAAGACCCAAGAGCTTAAATTTCGATTTCCTTTGAAGAACAGGGCTCGTACTTTTCTAATCAGGGCACAGGGTAGGAAAAGTTCCTGAGGACAGGTGGGAGGTCAGACCTTGGCAGTTTGCACTGTCTGGGTACAGCTGCGCCAGCACAGCTGTACCGAAATTTCATGGCAGATGCTTAATACTCATACAGAAAAAGAAAAAAAAAATCTTACCAATTAACTACATGAGAAGTTTCCAAAACATTTAATTCACGTGCGCAAGATTCCTGCAAAGGACTTTAGCTTGTAAATCATCCCTCTATTCTGCAGTCAGTTCTCTATGTTTCCGTTAATATCTCCAGTTTTCCAGAGTTGGTTCTTTTCACTCTCATTCAATCTGCTTTTCACATGCTTCTCCTAAAGGCACTTTGCAAATAATAGCAATAAATCCCCAAAGAATGATATATATTAAACTGGCAGCTCTATAGCAGACATGTGTTTGAGATACATTGTCAACTGAAATAGCAGGCATCTAAATTGATATCTACAAAGTCAATATCTGCTTGGTTATGGTTCACAGACTGCCAAAGAAAATACCACGTTCTCACAGTGCAGGCTAAAAATTCTCCCGGTGCTTGCAAACAGAATTGGACGAAGACAGGAAAATCCATTGCTAGAAGGTTCGACGTTCTCTTTTGTTCGAATTTGAAATGAAAACCAAAAATTGCGAAGGTCTCCATGGAAGAAAGAATTCACTCTGAATCCAATTTCAAACTAACTGCAACATTTAGTTTAAAAAAGAAATAAATTAAATTCAGAATCACTGCAAGGATTTAAATGTTTATAATTTTGAAATATTTTAATATTTTGAAATTATTCAGATTTATTATGTATGCATATTACTTTTAATTTTAAATCTACTTACTTATTTGCATTCTTTTTTAAAACGTTTTTGAATTTTATTGTGAAGAACAACTGCTTCTGACATAGAACTTTTTTTTCTCTTCAGAGTGCCTTTTGTTTAGAGTTGTCATAGAAGACTCTGAAACTTTGAACCAGAAAATGAGACGAGCCCTCAGCACAATTTAAATAGACGCCTGTTTTTAATATCTGGATGGCAGCTTGGCTGCGTTTTGCTGCAGTAATAAAACAGCTGCTCTTGGAACTTGTATTGAGGCACCTTACTTTCCTGTTCCAAGTATTTCTTCCCTTATTTGATGTTAAAATGGAGCAGCTTCACACATTGATTTAAGGTGTCAAATCGCTTTATTACAGCAGAGGAGAGACTTTGAAGAAGAAATTAAAATTAAACATTTAAAGTATTGTTCAAAGGTTCTATTTAGAAAGTTTAAGACAGATTTTAAAATGTAAAAAAATCAAATGCGTGGGAGCTGTGATTTAGAACCTGCTGAAGCCCAGAGGAACTCGTTCCTGGAGCGGTGTGAAGCACGTGAAGGTCTATGAGCTGTGAAGGCTCAGCTGTGCTGGGGAGCTGGGGTTCCTGGGGCACCCGGGGTTCCTGGGGCACCCGCCTTCCCGAGGAGGTGGCTCGTGGTTCCCGAACCTCAGGCAGCCCAGCTGGTTCAGGAGCTGGGGCAATGGCAGAGAAGGCCCATAAACTGTCAGAAAACGGGTTTTCTCTCATTTCCAATGAGAAGATATTGAAATAATGCATTTCTACAGGCTGTGTCCTTCTTCTAACGGTTGAGTATTTTTTCATGGGAACACACTGCATTCCCTAACCAGCTCTCCTAGGGAGACAGCTGCCTGGTCTCTCTGTAACGCACAACAAACTGGCTTCTCCTCTCAATTCAGTGTAAGACCACTCACAGCTTCTATATGTTCACGCCACAATTTAACCTCTTTCTCTCCCTACAGCTCATTGCTGGGGACCATCGATAAGACTGAAGTCAACGCCAATGGCTAGCCCGCGTCACAGTAAGACTGATTTAAGGAAAAAAACAGAAACATTCGTGTTTAAACTTGGTTTCCAAACTGTTTTCCCCAGAGTGAAGCCATTCCTCTGTAAAAATGAGAAGACTCCCTGGGAGGCTTCATCTAATTTTTCAGCTTGCAGAAATCATAACAGCTCTGTGGTGCTCACTGAACAAAGATTTCTGATATGCAAAGTGAAATACCTGCTTCTCAACTGAAATGTAATGACAAGCTTCAGTGCTCCCAAGCTCCAGTAAGTTCAACAGTTTCCTTTCAGACGCGGATCGGTTACAGCTCTGGCTTTCCGAGTTCAGCTCTTTAGGTCAAGAGTACGTTGTTATAAATCTGGAGATCACTTCGGGCTCTTGATCTCAACTGGCATTGCAACTGTCACATAAATATCAGCGAAAACTTCAGTTTCAGTTCACTTAGTGCTAGAGCTTTGCATTAACCGCGACTAAACGCAGCTATTGCGGTTTCCAGCTCTTAGAAAACGTGGTGCTTTCATATGGCAGCATGAATACATAGCCCAAAGGTGAGTCACCCCTAGTTTTATCACTACATCCGCAAATACCAGACTACCAGTTATCAATGTGGCAACAAAAATAATAAATAATTTGACCAAAAGCTTCATATTCCTGGTTCCTTGGTGCACCAATTCTTCAAAGCAAGAAGTCTAAGTTGTGATGGGGATCACAGCCTCCCGAAACAAGAGGGAGACAATTTTAGGAGAGCATAAAAGTCAGGCTCTAAAAATTTAGAAGAGGGGGATAGAGTAACTTAATTGAGTAGAATGATTGGATATAAAAATAACTTTCACTCCTAAATTACTTTTAATGAGAGGTTGAGAGAGCAATGCAATAACAAAATAATATCTACATGAAAATCTTAAGTGTTGTGACACTTGAGGGAAAAGTATAACAGACTTTCCTGCCAACAGCCAACCAGTTCTCCAGGCAGCCATACACAGTACAGCAGAACTCAGCTGTGACAAGAGGAAAGTGGTATGATTCCAGGAAAATCAGTGAATGAGACAGGTTAGGGCCCTATAAATAAAGATGCTCTTTAAAATGCCAAATATATATATATATATATATAGGACTAGAAAAAACACTGTATGTATTATTTATAATGTGTTACACTAGTGCTGTGAAACTGGCTTCAGCTGGGCTGGGGACTCGCTTGTACTGGACACTGGGCCAAAGTATTATTTCAGGTGCAAATCTTACGGCTACCATCCACACCTTTTCCTGTCAACGTTGAACGGGTACCCGATGCTCTGTGTCCTCTTTGCACCCTCCCTTCAGATATGCTCGTTAGGTCCTCCTTGAGCCTTCCCCAGACTGAAGGGTCCCGACTCTCTCTGCCTTTCCTCCTAGCAGAGGTGCTCCAGTTCCTTGATCATCTTTGTGTCTTGTTGGACTTCATGAGGTTCTTGCCAGCCCATGGCTCCAGCCTGTTGAGGTCACTCTGGGTGGCAGAAGGGCCCTCTGGCACATCAGCCACTCCTCGGCACGTCACATACAATATCCTACTATGAAGAAACCCCACTCTAGTAGGCTTCAGCATTGTTTGCAGACACTTGGAACAAAACCCAGCACACAAACCATAACATCGTATGCTATTTGGAAACAGCACAGGATGGAGAGGACACGTAGGGCCAAGTGCTAGGAGGTGTGGATACGGGTGGTCTGTGCTACTTGGCCTCGAATCTGGAAAGAAGTTTCGTAGATGGGAGGTATTTAACTGTGTAAGCTTAGCCTAGCAGATCTCGAGTCCCCTCATGGCACATTTTGGTCAGCAGAGGTGACTCATCTAAATTCCTTCTGTAACAAGACATAGGTTGCCGGACAATGGGTCTGTAAATCACGCAGTTTTTCTACCATCAGAACATTTTACAAGATCATCTTTTTATTTGGTTTGTCAGAAAAGAGTTTTACGCTAATGTTGGACAGTGTACAGTATTACTCTGATGAAGACCATATGGACAGGTAGGAGATTTTTCATTACATTTATTCTGATTTAATCTGGAATTGTGGCACAACTATTCACCTATATGTGAAAATACCTCTGTTCTGTTTTAATCAGCCACTCAGGAGATGCTTAACACAGGTGACTTCTTCCAAAGACTGGAATGGAATTATTTGATATATTTGGAGACACTTTGGCATATTTTTCTAAAAGAGAGAAGCTGCCAATAATAATAAAAAAAAAAGCTGTATCAGATGGAGGTTTCATTATATTGATTTAATTTCTTATCATAAATTTATTCTTCGATGTTTGGTACTGTAAAAATCATGTTGTGAATCTCTCCTTTTCTGTCTTTTGTGTTTCAAATAAAGGATGTTTCCTCTTCCGTAAAGAAAAGCTGCCAGCACGAGACTGTAGAGTAGACCTGAGTTCTGACCATCTCATCTTCCTATTTTAACAGCTAATATCAAAAGCTCAAATCCCTGTGTTCCACACTTGTTCCATACAAGCCTTTGCTTTTAACAGTGGCACGTGTCAGAAGCTCGGTGAAGAAGGCTGGGCACCGTTGGTGTGGAACTGTGGGGCACGTTACGGCTGATAGTGCTGGAGGGAAGGACATTGGGAGGCAATGTCAGGAGACAGACCTCTTTTGGACTATCAGAACACTGAAAGGCATCCCCACTGCTTAAACTGAATCCAGGGAAAAGTGAGGCGATACTGATCAGAATGAGGAAACCCTTTGAACACCTGCTCAAAAAATAAAAAACGCGTCCACCTTCCACTGAAGAAATACAGCCGTCATCCGTCCAATGGTGCAACGTCTGGGGGCTCTGACTCCTTACTGACACGGGATGAGCAGGTAGCATCAGCTTCCAGAAACACCTTTTTCCCTCTCCAGCTGGCTGGAAAAATTAATTCTCTTCTCTCTGATGAGAATTTTACTGCAGTAGTCTGCAGCTTTTCCCTGACTCCCATAACAACTACTATAAATGTGCTGCTAGAAACTGGGTGTGACTGTCACCAGCAGGTCCCAGCTGGTACCAAAGGTGCCTTTCTGCCTTCCTGGTTCTGGCCGCTGAAAACAAAGGAGGTCTGTGCTGAAGTCCATGGTGGTAAGTCTCCTTCCCTTCCAGTTTAAGGACCTCTTTCTCATCTTGGGGATCCTGAAGGCAATCACAAGAAAGAACTTGGCAAATTCTAGAACCTCACAGAAAATACTGGGTTAAAGTTGGGGACAAGAGTTATTTACCAAACAACCTGATCCTAAAGTGAGGCTTTGGAGACATGAAGTGGGTCTCAGTTCTTCCTCTTCTCAGGAAATGGTTGGCAGCTTTCCTTTTGTAGACATCTTCTCCAATATATGCAACCTCACCAAACAGTTTCGTTCCCAGGCTTTTTACCATCGTTTTCTCTTTCCTCCTATTCCCACAAACAAGAAACGTTTTCTTCCCAAAGGAGGAAGCGTTAAAGTCTTTTAGAAGTTCACTAATTTCTGCATTACTGTCATTGATTTTTTGGGGAACATAAGCAGATGCTGGGATAAATGAAATATTTGGTAGACAGAAACACAACCGTAGACGAGAGGGATTTTGGTAAGTCACCCAGGGGACTGGGAAAAATTTCAAAGATACATAACGAGGTGGAGTAAATTAGCTCAGTGCTATTGCAGTTGGATCTCAATGCTGATAAATATAAAACCATACTGTAGGGATAAACTGAAGTACTTTAGAAGAATCTAAAATTAACAGCACCAGCTCGGTTTAGGAGTCTGGCTATCACTGCAGATATGTTAGTGAGGATCTATGCTCAAGAAAGTTAGATAGGAATCAGATGAAGGATAACTTAAGTCCCTTGGGTTTGCAAGAACTGGGAAATTTTATTTAAAAATGTTATTGCTATTACATAATTCATTGATATGTTTGTCTGGAACACTTTATGTGAAATTGGCCACCCTGTCTTAAAAGCAAGAAAGAATAATGCAGAACAGAGAGAGAACCAGAATTGCGTGATGGAGTTACCAAATCTATGGATATAAAAAATGTTTATATCGAGAGACATTCAAAGGCTGCTTTGCTTGTCATAGAAGACAGCCTGTCATGGCACTAGATAAAAGAACCTAAAGAACGAAACAGAAACTATGTTTGTAGCTTCTATTCTCCTAGGTCTTATAAATGTGAGACATTTGAAGAAGCTTGGATGTAAGAAATTTAAAATGCATGAAAGGCAATACTTTCCTACACAGAACATTGCAAAGCCTCTTGCTCCTAGCATCCTTTCAGAACAAGGGAAGAGAAAGATCAGACAAGGGAAATAGGGCTTTTATAGTAGAAGGATCTAATGGATTTGAAACAGCAGTTTCAAAATAAGTAATAAACACCACTCCTTGGTGATGATGGGTGCTTCTCCCACTAGACTCACCTCTATTCACCATATGGGTTTTTTACATATTAATGTGAAGCATCTGACATGGTCACTGTTGGAAATATATCTGATATAATGTATATCGCTGATTAGAAATTGGTAAATAATTATTGCTACAGATGGCAAACAGAAACACAAATAAGAGTTGCTTTAACACTGACGCTTTGTCAAATGTTTTTGAAGACAAATCCATCTGCTAGATGCATTTTAATGACTGACATGCAGCTGACAGCCAAAGGAAAGGGGGAAAAATTGACATGATAGATTTAATTTGATTATTTGACACAATATTCTTAATTTTACCACCTCTTTTGTATTTTGCAGATCAGTTTTATCTTGCCCTAGATGAGATTGTAGACACAGTGGGATTTCTTCATACATCACCTAGCACAATAATTGATCCTGATTGCCAATCTATAAACAAGCCTAGTGAATTACCTTTGTTCTATTTGGAGAACTGAAGCGTATCTGAATAACAATATTGACTTTGTCTCACGTTATTGTGTGTTAAAAGCAAACCTGAACTTTATCTATTACTAATAGCACGATCAGATAAGGAATTTCCCCAGGTCCCTCAGCCATTTCTGCGGATCCCATGGAGAGGGCAAGAAGAAAAATACCTCTAAACTATTTCTCACTGTTTAATAAAACTGTGAGCCAAATCTACTCATGTAGGTTTCCAGGGGATACAAGGCTGCCAAATCTTTTTACTTAAGTAAATTGTTCTGAAATGGTGGGTCTGTAAATAATCAAAGTGATGCTATACTCCTGTCAGTCACTGCCAGTGAAACAAATGGGGTATTTTAATTATTACCTGTAACTTTTCTTTAAACAACAAATCCCCTCATCTCTGCCCACTCTGAGCTCTTTTCAGACCAGTTAAAAAAATTATTTCATACCGTATTTCAAAGAAATAAGGGATATCAATCCAATAAACTCAATGCTGCATTCCAGCTGTGCAACATTTAAGGCACATTGGGATTGTGTAATGCAATTAAGGGAATTCGATCAAAAGACCAGACAAACCAAACATTCAGCAGTTATGACTTGACAATGTCCTTCTCTCTCCAAGTCATGCAGAATTCCCTCCTTTTAAAGGAGCCAGCTGCATAAGTGACTACCCTAGGGTAGCTGTCCCAGGAATGAAGTGTTGAGAAGTTCAAAACTCTTCTTGATGAAGAAAAGAAAGCTCTTTCCAAGTTTTGGGTGGGATTTTTGGGGTGTTTACTCCAGAATAAAAAAAGAAAAAAAGAAAGAAACAAAGAAAGAAAGAAAGAAAGAAAGAGAAAAGAAAGGTCACTTATGGCCATGAAATAGTCTTTTGAAGACACCCAAGACACATCACCTGGTGTCTACGTGCAAGAAGTTGTTTCGATGTTCATCCTGTTACCGCAAGAGCCTGAATCCAGTCTATGAAAATACTTTATCTTGTTTCTCAGTTCAGCGTTTAAACTTTTAATTTCTTAGTCTGTAGAACTTTTCCTAGACTAGGACCGATAACGGTAATATACAGAACAGAGCTTCCTGTGGTGCTTCTGTATTTTGGTCATAAGTGAATTGACAAATTAAGTTCAATCTTCATACAAAAAGACGTTTCTGTCTAATGGTTATAAAAATGATCAGCATGCCACCAGGGCCAAATTCCATTCAAATTGCTCAGACCATTAACTTTTTGAAGTTCTTTGAGCTAACAGTGTAGGTAAGGTGGCTGGGAGTTGGTGACTTTATTACCTCGATGATGTTGTCACTTACCACTTTGAAGAAGAGAGAGAACATAGCTTTTTTAAACTCCTCTGGGTAGAAATAAAAGCCGTTATTTATTGTAGGAGACACTAATGGCTTTTCATGGACCAATTAATCTTTTTTATGGAAAGATAACATTAAAGTCAAACTAATGACGAGACCTCAACATAATGTAACTCCTCATGGCCATTCAAAATGGTTGTTAAGAGTCGAAGAGAGTCTGAAATCAACAATATGAAGTACAGGAAAAAAAAAAGCATTTGTGAAGAAAAAGCGTAGCAAATAACAAGTTATTTCTTATGGCAGAAATTGACCTGTTCTAACAAAATAAAATAGCATAAGTTTAGGAGACTGCAAAAAAGAAGTGAATTCCAGGATGAAGGCTGTGTCTTTCTGCCGGGAAGTAAGTTTTTTTCAGGAAATGGAAGGTTTCACCTGGATGGCTGGTTGTGTGCAGCTGTGTGCCATACTTTTAGGAAGATATAGATCAGCAGGAATGAATTGAGAGGAGAGAAACAAGCACGAAAAGAGGTTTTGAAATCATGAATTGCTAGAAAAGGTTGAAAGAGTTGAATTCATGTAATCTAGGGAACAGAAGATAGAGGAAGGGGAACATAAGAGTCTTCCAGTAGAGAAAAGGCTGTAAAAAGAGCAGGGATGGATTTGTTCTCTTTGGTCAGAAGAACTGGATAAATAGAAACAGAAATTCAATTCCAGCAAAGGGGATTTAGGATGAAACACTGTGGAATCTGGTTGAAGGCTGGGAAGGTCAGCTCCTGCAAACAAATAGTATAGGTGTCTGTGAGTTTGTCCAGGTCAGAGGGTGGGAAGAGATAACTTTTGATGTCTTCTCTTTTCAACAGCAATTTACAATATTACTGTATAATAAAAAGAACTATTGATATTATCTTGTATGCAAGAGCATGCTGAAAAACAAGAAATTGACATTTTTTAAATGCAAACCAGTGCACATTTCTGTGGATACCACTCTCTGAAATGCAAGAAGGTGTTTTATTTTTCATTGCTATCTTGTTTAAAAGTTTAAGTGCCAAAATTTAATTGCTTTCCTGATAATTGGCATCACATTAATGGAAATTAATTTTGCTTTCAACTGGTATTTCAAATAGGTGTGTTCTTTCTAGGTTACCCTGTTAAAGCAGGGGTAGAAAATGCACATGCAATTCGACAGTACATTTGTACCCTGCTTGTATAATGCAACTGCAAGATGCAAGGGGGCGGATGTGGAAGCTGCAGCGTATCTGGACGGAGGAGCAGGGCTGTGTAACGAGCTCCCGAAGGAGAAGCAGGCTGACTCACGAAGCAAGGGCCTGGTGAGTGAACATTTGCATTAGGAAAAGGTTTCCATAGCTATCAAGGACCAGAAAGAGGGGTAAAAATGCTAAAAATATGAGGCTAAATCTCATCTCCTGGAACTGGTGCTGTTCCCCCATGTGTAACATCACATTTAATGCCAGTGAACGTCTGCCTCCACGGTGTGAAAAACCTCTTTCTGTCTCTACCTATTGCTGCAGTTCTGTACCATAGAAGGAAAAGTAACAGTGATGTTCTGTGCAAAGCACCAAAAAACAAGATCTGTTTATATTAGTGACAGTGAAAGCTAACATAATTTTTATTATGTTTTTATTTATTTGCTGATTTATTTTCGCTTTGTCTGCACCTGGTAATTTTCAAGCTAACAAAACTTTCCTGAGTCAATTTCAGTTTTAAAATCAGGGTCTTTACAGGGAAGCTGTCTGATAAACTATGGAGATTTTAGTAGAAATAGAAAAATATTTAAAAAATTAATATTAATGCAATCAATTTTTAATTAGCTAGCAGTAATCTTTCAGCACTGGAAAAAGAAATAATATGTCCTTTAGTTAATTCTTCTGCTCGATTTTCAGCGTGAATTTAAAATTCTGTCCTGGACTTGAGACAGGGAGGACTTCAAACTTGTGGAAAATTAGTTAGATAAACTTCCAAATTTTTGAATATTTGTTGGAAGCTTGTTTGGCCTGCTCCGTTTTGAGAAATCTCGCTGGTAATCTTGCAACTGCAATTAATCTCCTGGGGTTTTGATGAAGCCAGAAACAGTCTGTGTTTGTTCCTCTGGCTCTTCAGCTTCTAACCCCAAGCAGAATCCGAGAGAAGATTTGAAAGGCAGCATCAGCCTTTGCCTGTTCAGCTGGGTGAGGACACTAGAGCCAGATCTGTTCTTACTTTGTCTTCAGTTGCCTGCTCATCTCTTCTGACCTTTTTGAGAAACAGAAAGGAATTTGTTTTGCGGTAAGATCACGGCCACTGGAGCGAGTTAAAGAAAACTCTTTGGAAAGCGACAGGCTGTTGTTATTTCAGACAGGTCCCTGTAAGGATCCCTGTCTCTCTGACTTTGGACAGTGCTTGCATTGTTTGTCCTATCACTACGGGCTGTTTGAATTGATCTGAACCCTTGCCAAGGAAAGCTGTTGCACAATAATGTGAAGTCTCCATGTGGACAAGCCTAAACAAGCTCCTTCCCAAAGCGGACTGAGCTGAGCTGCACAAAGGAGCTCTTGTGAGGAATAAGATTTTCTGTATTCTTTCATTCCCAGCTATTTCCCTGCGGTCTGCCCGGACGGCTTGCCCTCACTACTTTCACTTCCACTGGGCTGAATCATCCCTGGCTAAATAGGCTGTCCCCAGAGCTGCCCTGTACAGCCTTTGCAGATTTATGAACATATATGTTTCTTTTCCATACAAGAATCCAAACATTGATGACTTCTGCCCGCCGTTATTTGGCTGTCCTGAGGATTTTCAGGTGAATTTCTGAAATAACTCCTTGAGATATCCTTCAGATGTACATGTCCATTGAGCAAGTGGTTAGTTAAGTGTGTTCTCCTAACAGCTGTCGTTTGCCCACGGAGCTCCAGTCCGTTGTGGTGTAAAACCAGAGTCTCATGCACTTGTTCTTTTCAGATTTTCTAATTCACTGGAATGCTACGAGTTTTATGTGACAACTGACAAACTTCTTTGTATTTATGGATTCTTCAAGTGGGAAAAAAAAATAAAAAATTGGCAACTACATCTCTGGGGACAAACTGTCTGGAAAGCAGCTTGGCAGAGAATATGACGCGTGGGCTGGTGGACGCCAGGTTGAATATGAGCCAGCAATTCGCCGTTACAGTGGAGAAGGCCACAGGTATCCTGGACTGCACAAGGAGAAGTGTTGCCAGCAGGTTGAGGGAGATGGTCCTCTCCTTCAGCACTGCTGAGGCCACGTCTGGAAGCAGTGTGTCCATTTCTGAGGTCCCCAATACAAGACAGACTGGAGAGAGCCCAGCAGAGTGCCACTGGGATGATCAAGGGCCTGGAGCTTTGCTTCTGTGAAGAAAGGCAGAGACGGCTGGAACTGTCCAGCCTGCAGAAGAGAAGGCTCAGGGGAGATCCCATCAATGGGTGTAAATACCTGAAGGGACGGTGTAAAGATGATGGGGCCCAGCTCTTTTCAGCGGTGCCCAGTGGGCAAAAGCTGAACCACAGGAGGTTCCCTCTGAACATCAGTAACCACTTTTTTATTGTGAGGGTCTCTGGGCACTGGCAGAGGTTGCCAGGGAGGTTGTGGAGTCTCCGTCTCGGGTGATATTCAAAAGTCATCTGGACATGATCCTGGGTAACTGACTCTAGGGGTCCCTGCTTGAGCAGGGGTTTGGACCTGATGGCCTCTGAAGATCCCTTCCAACTCCAGCCATTCTGTGATTCTGTTATAGATATGAGAAGTGTGGCTTAGAATGGAGTTGCGTACGTACAGGTCATGATGCAAAGCTTACACTTGATTTAGAGAAGCAGAAGTTAGTGTTTTGAGTATCTTGAGTATTGTCAATACAGATTTTTGTGTATAGGACTAGATACCTTGTAAAATTTTATTTGAACCAATGTGATAAGAACCTTCTCTTCACATAGTTTGTTACAATTCCTGTCTGAAAAAAATTTTTTTGAATTGAGAAAAGAGAATAAAATTAAATTTATAATAGTTGGCTCAGCCTTTAATGATTGACATGATTTGGGCTTAGCTTAGTTTTAGAAGATTCAGGTTTGCTCTGGAACTCACTCTATTGCCTGTCCATGCTTCACAGCATATGAAAACGATAACACACCATATGGTAGAACTTTATTTTATAACTATTGTTGACCTTTCTTTCAACTCCCAGCGTTTGCTGCAGGACAATCCCACCGCTCTTCACCAAGACAGCGAGCACTGCAAGCTAGACCTGCATGCTGCACTGTGGTCGTTCCACCTTAGCGTGTATAAACTATTTACGGTGTGTTTATGTAGAGATTATGGAAGCTCTGTGATATAGACCATTCACACGTTATGAGCAGATTCCGATGCGTTTCAACCCCAGCGGTTCCTCAGCAGAAACAATTTCCCTGAAATCGGTGGGGCTCCTCTTGGAATGGTTAAGTATGAGTCAACACGAGGAAAGGTGTCGAGAGCCGGCCTTGTCTTTCCTACACTGTGGCTAAATATTCTCTTTATAGATTCTTTGGTTCTTTTTTTTTTTTTTTTTTGAATTGATAATGATCTCAGTACAACCACAACTACACTATATTGCACCAGTACTACAAGCACTGCAAGTCCAGCAAAGGTCATTTTCTTCCTGTCACTGCCCTTCTACCACCCCCGGCACAGAGAGTGGCTCCTATTTGGTTCAGTGGAAGAATTTCCACTGTGTTAGCAGAAACAGGTAATGCCTTGGGGGACCAATATCTTGATTACATTCACGGTCATACATGTTGTACTTTGGTGAAAGTTTTAATGATGACTCAATCTCATCATTTCAATTCCCCTCTGTATCGGTGTCTTAGAAAATTATTTTCCTTCCTTTCAAATTGAATTCTGAGCAGACCCGTCAATGCTTTAACTATGTCAGAACTACTTGATGTTGTGTTTCCTTATGAATGTTTATTTCATTAACCTTTTTGTCAAAACTTGATGACTACTGATGCCTACAACAACAGCAATGCCTGTGATGTGCTCTCAGTCTTCAGGGAGATCCGAGGAGGTATAGAACCTGGAGAGCTTCCCACTCTAACGCATGCTCATTTATCATTCCGCTGTCTCACGCAGACAGAGATTTTGCACGGTATCCAGTTCAGACATCCATTTAGAACCAATCTGACTTTTATGCCTTGCTAACCTCAGTACAGAGATTGTGATTAACTCCAGCAAGACGTCTGAAACCTCAAAAAGGTATTCAACAGGGGAGAGCCAAAACTTAACTAGATACCATTGTAGAAATGACCGTAGCAAATCTCAAACACAAAACAAATGGACTGCTTTTTGTTGCCATGGCGCAAAGTCTTGTTGTAATGTGTTAAGGATGTCAGTATTGTCTTTTAATGGAGTTGGGGGAATCCAAGCAAAATGAGCAGCTAAGGGCTATTTTGTGATTTTAATTTGCCAACAGGAATAATGACTTGGCAAACAAATGTACTATAAAATGAAAAATAGTCATAGTAGGACAAATAGCACATTGCGATGTCAGGTCAATGTTGGTTTGCTGTCATACTAAGATAAATGCTGTACTTCAATGTCAAACTGATATTTTGTCACCTGCTGTAAGTTGAAAAGGCAACTAAACTTTGATGTGAAAGTAACACATCGTTCTCACCAAGCAAAAGTACAATGTTGTCACTATCGTGCTGAAATTGTTGTGGGAATATATCTAGAACGGCCATTAATTCTGTTGTGTCTTTCAAACTTGTAGCTCTCCTGAAAGCATGTGCTTTATTCTGAAATAACCGTACGGTAACTACTATGGAGACATTTAGTATAAAAGTGTCTTTTGCATCAGTTTCGGACTTTTTGTTTCTCTGGGATTTTTTTTGGAAATAGGTTTGGACCTTAGCTGTTAATTCCTCCCTTTTTACATTTTGAATCATGTGAGCAGGAAAGTCACTTGCAGAAAGACCAAAGACATTTGTAGGAGTCATTTAGGAATCTTGGCATCCTGACCTCAGCAGATCTAGACAAAACAATTTTAGCTTTCATTCAATGTCTGAAATTCTCCATGTATCTAAAAGCCAAACTTCATAGAACTTTCTGTAATTATTTTTTAATGAAAAGTATTTGTGAGTATTTTTTTAACTAATCCCTTTTTTTCCCCCCATTTAATTCTACACCTAAAAGCAGAACCTCCCCAAACTACTGGAAAAGTGCTTCAGACTTATTACATTCCCTCAATGTTCAGTGTGTTTTCAGTTTCTGAAGTTATCTCCATAAAAATCTGAAACTTTTAGGTTTCCCTTTCATTGAGAGAAGCCTGCAGTAACTTACATGCCTGCTGAAACACACACGCTGTTTGGTATCACGTTTATTTATAACATTGATTTTGAAGACACTAATGCTAGCTCACAAAGCTCTGAACAAGTGCAAAGCAGGACTTGGACCTGTTGGAGCGAGTCCAGAGGAGGGCCACAAAGATGGTCAGAAGAGGGCTGTCCTCCCATATGAGGACAGGCTGAGAGAGTTGGGGTTGTTCAGCCTGGAGAGGAGAGGTCTCCGAGGAGACATTAGAGCAGCTTCCAGTGCTGAAAGGGGGCTACAGGAGAGATGGGGAGGGGCTCTTCATCAGGGCGTGTAGTGATAGGACAAGGGGTAATGGCTTTAAACTGAAAGAAGGTAGATTTAGATTAGATATTAGGAGGAAGTCTTTTCCTGTGAGGGTGGTGAGGCACTGGAGCAGGTTGCCCAGAGAAGTTGTGGATGTCCCATTCCTGGAGGTTTCATAGAATCGTAGAACCATTAAGGTTGGACAAGACCTCAAGGATCATCAAGTCCAACCATCAACCCAACCCCACCCAACCCACTAACCCATGTCCCCAAGCACCACATCNGACCTTCTCTGGACCTGCTCCAGCCCCTCAATATCCTTCTTGTGGTGAGGGGCCCAAAACTGACCCCAGGATTCAAGGTGCAGCCTCACCAGTGCTGAGTCCAGGGGCACAATCCTGCCCTGCTCCTGCTGGCCACACTATTGCTGATGCAGGCCAGGATGCCGTTGGCCTTCATGGCCACCTGGGCACACTGCTGGCTCATGTTCAGCCGGCTGTTGCCCAGCACCCCCAGTTCCCTCTCTGCTGGGCAGCTTTCTAGCCACTCTGCCCCGAGCCGGGAGCGTTGCAGGGGGTTGTTGTGACCAAAGTGCAGGACCCGGCACTTGGCTTTATTGAACCTCATCCACTGGCCTCAGCCCATGGGTCCAGCCTGTCCAGATCCAGCCACCAGCTTTTCTAGGAGAATGCTGTGGGACACGGTGTCGAAGGCCTTGCTAAAGTCCAAGTAGGCAACGTCCGCAGCCTTTCCCTCATCCACTAGGCGGGTCACCTGGTCATAGAAGGAGATCAGGTTGGTCAAGCATGACCTTCCTTTCATTAACCCATGCTGGCTGGGCATGGAAATAGAAATAGATGTGTCCACATAACAACTGATAGTGCCAGAAGCAGGAATTCAAAATACCGGTAGATCAGCTCTGAATTCCTCTTGCTCTTTTCTGAAAAATCAATGGAAGAGGCTAGCAGACTGATCATCATGTCATCTCATCTCATCTCATCTCATCTCATCATCTCATCTCATCTCATCTCATCTCATCTCATCATCTCACCTCATCTCATCTCATCATCTCATCTCTCAGTTTGAAAGACAGAGGCAATGTCTAAATATCAAACAGGAGTCTGTGTTGTGAAGATTTATGTTTTACCTGATCTTTAGTGTTAAGCAAGATAGAAATCGGGTACTGAAAATGAAGCAGCTTAGACCGTTTGTTAGGATTTTGTGTTCCTAATTTCAGGCAGTCAGATGCAAAAATATTTTTAATGGGTGCCTCATTGAGGCATGGATAGACAGAGATGGCTTTAAATTTGAAAAATGAGCAAAAAATTGTTTAAAACAGTAAAAATACTCATAAGTATGACATAATGAGAGAACCACAGTTATTAGTCTCTCAGGACAGTGAAAAAATACAGCACATAAAAATATATAAGTATAGACATTTTCAAATTTTGAGTTCTTAAAGAACACTTTAAAAGAATTTGGCAAATTTTGATATTTGACAGAACTTGTGCTTTCTAGTGTCCATGAGTTTTAACTCACCGAAGGTTTTTTGTTTGGTTGGTTTTGGGTTGTTTTGTTTTGTTTCACTATGAACTCATAAACAAGGAAAAAAATGACACATATGTACACATAGCAAATCCAGAGCAGCTTCACCTTAAGGGGATACTAGAGTTTCCTCATTTGTATGAATTGTGTACGTTAATGACATTTTTTAGACAGGGTTATACATTAAGTTATAGTGAACTCTAACTTTTCCGAGTTAAGTGGAATTTAATCACCCAACCTCTGGATTTTGGGGGAGTTAAGCAATTAAATTCTATGAATCTCTGAAAATTTAGGGTTAAAAGGGTCTGGCAAACATAAAAATAAGGAAATTCATAATGATGGGTGACCCCAAAAGACTTGGAATTTGGGTAAGCTATGGGCAAGTGTCTAAAAGTTCAGATGTTTATCTGATCCTCCAGAGCCTGCACAGTTGGTCTGGAAGTCTTGCAGGAGGATGATTACTTGTAAAATTTCTGTCACTTCTGCTTCTGGTCATGTCTGAATATAACCCCTGAATAGTCTCCGTTTCTTTGTATATTCTTCCTATTTGTTTCTGAAAAAGCCATTTGAAGGGAGTAATTACAGTAATAGTCATTTTCCTAATGTAATCAGTCATTCCTCATGTAAGACTCCAGAATATTGACTTTAATAAGTAATTTAAAATCATTAATTAAGCCCAGAAAATGAGAAATGGTATAGAGTTAGTACATTGTGCTCTGATTTGCCAAAGAACAAACTTCAAAGGATTCTGCTGAAAGGGGACTTTGAGCTCTTGGAGGACTAGCTTGGGATTAATCACGTTAAATGTTTCAGTTATTGACCTGAACACAGCAGGTAGATGTTCCTTAGCGGAAATTGCTCATGTCACAAAGCTGGCATTGCTGATGAAGAATGAAGGGAGAAAATGTCTCTGTGATCTGAAACGATAGGTTGAGAGGAAATATCATTTATATCCAGAACTTCAATGTGCTATTTAAACTAAAGGACAATGCTGGAACAATTGAAAATTAGTATATGGATAAATTTGGGATAGAAATGACAAAAATGTTCTTAAATGTCAGAGCAACAAGGTCTTCTAACAACTCTCCCACAGGAACAGTGGAGGCAAGAAACAACGGTGTTCAGGATGGAGCTGGAACAAATATTTTAGGAGATTGCAAATTGTGCTTGGCTATGATAACAAACAGGAAACAACGGCAACAAAAATGGAGTTTCTTCCAATTTTTTAAAAATATTCCTCTCAGTTCATGAAGCGTACACATATGCTTTAAAGTTCGAAAACTGTCGCTAGAATTCAGACAGAGCAGACAGATGGAAGTGGACAATCAGACGAATAACTCAAACACACTGAATGTTTCTCACTAATGTATGTCATGGCAAAGAAAGAATATGTTACTGGCATTAGCTGTAATATAAATCCCTGTACTAAATGTTCATTAATAATGAAATAAAATAGAAATGTAACCTGCCTTGGCTTAAATGTCCTCTAGCTTTCTCATTTGACAATTGCTAAAATTTTTCAAATGTCCTGTGGGAGTTGATTTTCCTCCTCAGAGGTCCAGCCCTCGGAAATGCAGGACAGAATAGACATAAGCCAGGAGAGCACTGAAACTCAATTCTGGAAACATGAATTAAACCCCAGGATCTGAAGATCAGCATCCCATTCAGCTCTAAGCATTGTCAGATGCTTTCAGGGAGGATCCATCTGGGAATATCTGCATCTGTTATTGGAAGATAAATGATCTTTCTTTGCTATCTGAATAAGCTATAAGTAAAGACATAATAATGAATCTTGATTTTATTTATAGTACTGTTGCCTGACGGAGGAAAAACATGAGAGAAAAGTTTCAAAAAGAACAGCAGTCCTGCCTGTGTCGATTAACACTACCACCTAAAGAGAAGATGCCCAGTTTAACACCACGGCTTTAAAACGAGCACGGTCAGAGCCCAACTCCTTTCTCTCATTTCTTCTGTACTTTCTGCATCGCTTCTGCAAAGTACTGAGTGGTCTCCAATCTCAGGGGTTTTTAGGTTTTGACCTAGAGACACTTTTTTGACATAGAGACACTTTTGGCCAGGAGAATGTTGGTGTCTTTTAGTGCTCGTGAGCTGAACCCGGAGGTAAGGCAAAGACATTTGTCAGAACACTGTTGGTTTGTGCTTGTCCCCTTGTGTTTCGTGCAATTATTATTCAGCGAGCTGGAGAAACCTGCAGAATGGAAAATAAGATGGAACGAGAAAAAGTAGAAATTTGGCTTTACAAAGGAGAAATTGGATAATTTCCTGATTATTTGCAGAATATATTTTTTTGACATAGTTCAAGCTTTTGATAGAATAGGCTTTACATTAAGTGTAAATGAGTATTATGCAACAGCTACATTGCTGACACACATAGCACTACCCAGGCTTTGACTGTATATATAGACAAAGCTGTCTCTGAAATAGTGCTCAAAGGTTTGAAACATTTTCTTTTGCTGAGCATTTTAGGGCACTGTTTATTTAACATTTCTAATTGATTCATAAACATAGCCATTCAAGAACAGATGGATATTTGAAAGTGGCAGTGGCTTTTTTAAGCAAAACAATGTGTGATGTCTAACGTGTTATTTCTGATAGAAGGTAAATGTCATTTTGTTCCAAACGAATGATAAATATAAAAATTTCGAAATTAATGTAACATAATTTACAGTCATTAAGACCAAGAATTGTCAATCTTGACTAAGAATATCTGTTATAAGCAAGACATGTCAAGACAAACTCTATTTAGAGAAATATTTTTGTTCCAGATTATTTTTTTATGATGATCATTTAGTATTGCTGTTATTGTGATTGTTGTTATTCTCTCTGACAGATTTTAACACCTGCAGAAGAAATACTATCATTTTTCACCTGAGTTAGGAATGGGTGAACCAGCTTGTAGATTTGAATATTTGCTTAGAATTGAACTGACTTATTTTTCAGCAACGAAAAGCGCAGTATTTCAAACAAATTTACCTGGGTCTGCTTTTACTATTTTTCTCCCTGTATGCAGCCTTATGTCTATGACTTACCACTGGTAGGAAAATCGAATATTGTAAGGTTATCTGAAAACTGAGGAAGTCTTAGAAAACACAGCAGAAAACTGATCTTGCCCTCCTCAGAGTTTTAAGCACATTTCTGGGTCATCAGCATCCAGACGAGCCTTGCAAACACAAACTCTCTGCCTGCATGAACCTCTGGGATGCTTTTTGCGTTTCACTTGTGAGTAACCTGTTTGAGAGACATGGAATGTAGTTTTTGGTGGTTGACAGAACCCAAGTGGATGGAGTTCATCTTTGAGGCTGTCAGAAATTTGCCTTATCCACTTGGGCTTTGTGTTCTGGAAGAGGAGAAAATGGAATCTCTTGGCAACCTTCTGCTGCATTTGTGCCAGACATATGATATCTCCATTAAGTTAGTGTTTATGTGTTTTTGTACAGGGAGATTCCTTCTTCTGCTCAGACACCAGTCTGGAAAGGTTTAAACACATGAGTTGATGCGATCTTGCATAGTCACATTGAATCAGTGGGAGAACTTGCTGGGTGCCAAATTACATGTTAACCTGAGTCTTCACAACTTTGTGGCCTTAAGTACTTCATACAGCTTCAGTGGGTCAATGTATCAAAATATTTCAATTTTGCTAGAAAAAAAACCAAGCAAAAAAAAGCAAAATTCCATTCAGAAATGAGGGAAAAACATACATTTATGTGTGCTAATGAAGCTCTTATGTATCAGCAAGCTGCATAAAATTAGTCTCAAGATATGATCAAATATAAAGTTTTATCCAGGATTCTCCTTTATGAACTCTCATTTTGTCCTCAAATACAAGAATTTGATTTACTTTTACATGAGCAAAAATCACAGGGTTTTATGGTGGAATTCCAGTTTCTTGAGTGTACTGGAAGGAACGGAATAAATTCCAGTGCACCAGTTTCGTTATTGTTTTATTTGATCAATCTCAAGTGAACAAATTGTCATTAAAATTGCAAAAAATCGATGAGCTAAACCCCTGCAAACTGTGTCCTTCCACACTTATGTCCCTGCTGGGCTGTTAGGAATGCTCACAATGAGGCGTGTTGGGTGGAGGTTCCCTTAGTGGTTCCAACCCCTTTCTCAGTGGGAGACAGAGCTTTCCACTGGCTTGCCCAATGGCTCGTTTAGTCCAGATCCACTCCAAGATCTCTGATAATTTTTCAATTCCTTCTTGGCAAAATAAATGCAAAATATGAATGAACAGAATGGTTTAGAAGATGAGTTCTCTGTCCCTCCGGATGTTTGTATTCTCAAATTTGTCCACATTCAACACCTGAATTTAAACAAAACTCTTTCAATGGTTTGTGAAAAAAAAAAAATCAACTTAGTCAGAGCATGTGCTTTTTCACCAAATGTACAATTTTTATTATCGCTCTATTTCTGGTTCAGAAAAACCCAGTGTACTCTAAACGTTGGAAACATTCTTATCACATACTACCAAAAGTGTTGCAATTTAACAAAATATTTCAGTTTTGACAAAACATGGTATTTTAAGGAAAACACATTTTGTTTTGCTGTCCTACAATCTTTGCTGTTAAAAACGTTAGTTTAATTTATTGAGATTTCAGATATCACATCCTTTCAAAGGTTTTTTTTGTTTTTTTTTTTTTTTTAATCAATAGCTTGTGTTACAAAGAAGGCCTTTGCTGTGGTGTATCAGTCTCGGAGCAGGAAGCACTAGAAATATTGTAAGATAGACAATTCTTAAGATTGCCAGCTCAATTTTGCAGGCCCAAGGGGGTTCTTATTCTCTAGATAAGCCATTTATGGTTTGTCCAGGACCAGTCTTGGGTCACTTAAGAGTTCAGGAGAAAACTCCTGTTGCATGAGCAATTATTGTACTCCTGCAATCTTATCTTCTGCACAGAGATTTTGCTAAACTGCTCAAAGATTTCCAAAAAAATTTCTAATGATAACAATTTCTGCCAAGGCTCTACAATCCCCTACCCTGAAGTCCCCATTTAAACAGCCATGGGAGCCCAGAGGGCAGGAAGGGACTGAGATCTGCTGCTCTGACAGATAAATAAAATCAGCGATTGCAAAAGCCGAGCTGTTAATTTGCTCCCCTGTGTATCTGTGCAACGCCTGATATATCCTCTTATTTCTGCAGATACTTCTTCTCTGTTCTGCAGGCTTTAGGGAGATGTGGCTGACCCTGTAAGGCAGAAAGCAGGCATTAGTGAAATGCACTTTCTTTATCTTGGGAGAAATGTGGAGGGGAGATTAGGAAATACCTCTGGACCGGGTTGTGTTTTGATCAGGTGCATTGGCAGACACATCGCTTATCCCTCCCCGAAATTACAGGAGGATTTACAAGTCTTACAGTGAAAGTGGTGTCAAAGACATCTCTAAGTCAAGAAAGACATTCTTCAGAGCTTCAATCCATCTGTTGAGAGCTTTCTTGGCAGGCAGCTCTCATCACAACAAGGTGTTCAAAGAGAGGGATTTGCTCCGGGCTGGCAAGCTGTAATGATGCTTCACAGGCGTCGCACGGGTTGCATTGAGGTGTCCTGGGATTGGGATGAAACCGCGTTGCTCTTCCTTCTAACTGGCACATTTAGGGAACATGCTGTTGCTGAAAAACACCAGTATAAATGTCCACAGAAGAGATTTTTGCGCACTGGAGAGAATATAGTATTTTTTTGGCTAAAGAACAGCTTATTTTAACCCACCTGTTTGCTTTGTCATTTTATTGTGATGATTTGGTTTCATTACGTTGAAGTATTCATAGTTAGAACATGTGTACAGCAGCTTTTTTGCTGCTCCTACTGCTGCTGCTCTGTAATGGAGAGGTGTGAGAAAGAGAAGAATTGTACTAGTCGGTATGTGTTCATCTCTGAGCTTCCTTGTGGTGATGGATGTTGGAGGGGAAATGTCTGCGGGATTTATAATGGGAACTGTCACAGTGTTCCGCTTCATTTCCCCAAAACCCTGCTGTCATCAGTACCTGATGCTTTTGACAGAGGTGGGAAGAAGCCAGCTGCATCTGGGCAGCACTGCCTCCCCTGTGGTTTCAGCAGCTGATTTCATCCCCAGAGCCCTCCATCCCGCAAGAACTATCGAGATGCAAAAAGCGAAGGATACTCCTCAGCAGGGCTGGGCAGGGGTCAGTGCATCTCATCAGTGGGTCAGAATTGCCCGGGTCTCATACAACTCCCACCGTAGGTTTGATGTTACTCCTTTGGGCTTTTGCAACTGCAAACCATCGGGCACACTGGCCGCGCGGGGAATTTTGCCATTCCTAGTACCATGGTCGGGTTATTTGCACCAATGGCAAGGAAAAGAGGTTCGCCCACCAGCAGAAAATAGATCCAAATTTTGCTGAGGGTTACAACGAAGTGGCATTAATCAGAGGTGAGAAGCAGTACCAGATGCCTTGAGTTATGGCCACTGCTCCCCAGACTTTTCAAGACATGTTTGCACAGTTCGGGAGCACCGCGTTTCACCAACTGCAGCTATTGCATCTGTGCAGAAATGTTTGCTTCAGCTTTTTTACATTACTCCCTGGGACACTGAATTTTCATGAACTGTGTACACGGTGAATTTTACTGACACCTCCAGCCCCCCTGACTTCAGGGCTGGGTTTGTCTTGCCTAGCATACAGCAGGAATCATTTTGTCATGATCACGGAGGTCTGAAGGTAGAAGGAAATTAAAAATGGTAGAGGGAGAGTTCCAGCTAGAAAACCAGATGGATTTTCAGACCCACTTTGTCCCTCAACCTCTGGAGTTAAACATGTTCACCGATGTTCTGCAGAACTGGGGTAGGATTCATGGAAATTTCGAAAATCCTAAAGGTGATGTCACTTGGATGATTTTCAGAATTCTTCTGAGAAGGAAATATTTTCCAAAAATTTCAGAAATGCTTTTGAGATTTTAACGCCTAAAGACAACTGAAATAGTTTATTGAGCAACTATGGATTAAGGAAGCAGATTTTTTAATAGAAATATTTAAAAGCTTAAGTGTAATTATTTTTAACTGTCAGTACAACTCTTTTTAGAAGAACTTCGCAGTGGCACTTATGTGTTTCCTTTGAATTTATTTAGGTTGCATTGAGGTTAATGTTACATCAACGGAAAAGACCAGAATTTATTCCTGACAGATGAAAATCACGGAGGTAGTCAAATTACTCAAGGTTATATTTTTAAATAATTTGCGCAATGACACTTCTTGCCTTGCCCCCCTACAATAATGCTTTTCCCTCTGCTGCCGTGCCATGACACAGAGTGTTCAGCAAAGCCAAAACGTTTTCCTGTAAAATGCCATGTCTGCTTCCAATGAACAAAAAAACCCAACTACTGTACAGCGATGAGGCTGTGCCTCTGTGTTTTAGCTTAATTGTGGATGGGAAGGTCTTGGGAAGGACGAGTTGGTAATAAAATCTTTAGGAAAAGGTTTTTTTCATTAAAAAAAGCCATGCTATTGAATCCAAAACACATTGAAGAACGTATCGGTCTTAAAAAGTTTCAACTGAGGTATTTCCTTAGGTCCAACATTTTTCTGGAAAGATCAAAGTTTTTAAATGGTTGTTTGCATACTAAGCCATTGTTTGCAAAAATGTCTGAGAGGTTTTGTTTTCATACAAGTGCAAAGCAAAACCACATTGCACAGCCTTGGGGTTTATCATGAAAGGCTTAAATAGGGAAAGCTTACTGTACAGGTACCTGTAAAGAGGATTGCCTCCAAATTCCTTACCTCTGTCTTGACAATACTGGAATTCCTTACCTTTTTAGTAAATATTTTATTAGCAGTGTAGAAACAAATTGAGGACTTGTAACCGTCTGTGGAGAGTGATCTATGAAACGAGTGCCAGGTGACGTGGAGACCGTGAGCCCAGCTCCAAACCCGCAGCGGCTCTGGGGCTGGAGAGCACCGACCCTTTCTCCTCTCCCATTCCCCTGAGGAGTGCCCAGCCCAAAGGAGCTTTTCTTGCACCTACAGCTCTGCAATGTGCACTGTGACCATACCCCGCTATGACATGCACTGTCATCACAGTGCTGGGGCAATTCCCTCTCTTCTGCATAGCATGCAAGAGGTTTTTTTATAATTTTTTGAATTTCTGTGCGGGTTAGCCAGTTAGGTTTCATTTTTTTCTTGGTGAGCTGCAGTAGTGCAATTTTTAAGTCTACGTTTATTTTTTGTGACTGGCAGGTATGTTCCAGTCAACAGCTTTTCACATCCTTGTGAAAATACCCAAACTTAACGGTAGTTTGCTATTCTGGCGACTTTCTCAGTAGAATTCCTTGGTTTGTTCCCCAGTATATCATTGCTCTGGGTTTCCATAACTCTCTGTCTTTAATCAGCGTTCTTTGTTAATCTTAGTTTAGGGGCTTTACATTTTTTTTTTTCTTTCCAAGCAGTTTGTTTACTTATGTAAGGGGAGAAGTGGAATCCTGTTTTCAGCTTTAAAAATGAAACCTACAAGTCCAGCGGAGGTCTAAAGTCACATAAACTAGCTTACAAAGAACTTTCTCCCAGTTGGGGAATCTGTTTTCTCCGCTCTTAGTTTTCACCACACCTTAAAGCTGACAGCTTGTGACTGGTACCAGACACAGTATCTATCTATCAATCACTGTTTGCTTTTGTTAATTAAGAGCATATGGCAAGTGTTTAAAAAAAAAAAAAAAGTATGTGGCTGTTGATGAAGTGGAAAGAAAAAAAATCACATCTTGAAGAAGTTATGAACTTCACGTACACACAATGTACGGATGGACTAAAGCTCATCGGAAAATACCCAGTTTCATTTACTAAGAGTTAATTAAATTGTTATCTGTCCACAAAACATTTGGCTTTGAAAAAAAGGCAAAAAAATATATTACTTTTGATTGAAAGTGGGAAGACTTCATTAGGTCAACTGAAAATAAAAATTGCTTTAGGTTAAAGCTGAATAGGGCTCAGTAAGGTGACCCAGCCAGGGAGCTGTGGTGCATTTGGCCGATAAATTCTGACATTAAGGAATTTTCTGCAACAGATGGCCTTGGATGTGACCAGTACAAAATATTCAAATTGTGTCTCACCTGGATCAGGAGGAACAACTCCCTCAGCTGCAGTGGTGCTGCTTCCACCGGCAAGGACGCGTGTCCCTGACTCCAGTGAGCAATGACATGATTTATATTAATGTACAAAGAACCAAATACACGGTTCTACAGAAAAGAAAAACTCACCAGAAGGATCTGTAGCAATGCAAATTATTTCTCTGAGTTTGTGAACATACCAAAGCTCTGAAAACCTGGTAATTGCAGTTATGCAAATGTGATTGCATGAACGACACCAGATTATTTTTTAATATCTTTGTTTCAAGAGGATATTTGCAGATTTCGCGTACTGTACTCTTTTGTTATCCTTGTTTAAAAATAAAAGTTTGTAACAACAACTTACACTGTAGGAAACGAGAAGTTCATGAAGCATGAAAGCTTTCCTAGGGATGTCGTTGCCATGTCATGCTCTTGTTAAAGCATAAGTGTGTTAATATCAGCTGGAAAGAAAAGATTACGAAGATTAAGGAGCAGAGGATAGAATTTCAGCAACAAGAGGGAAGGTGGGAAGGACAGACCCTTTGCCTAGTCTGACCTAGTTTATATTATTCCTAAGTGACATTTGAAAAAGCATCCTGGTGTCATTTAAACTGCCTTAAAAGGACGAGAAAATGTATTAAATATATGAACATGTTGAGCATACAATGAGCTTAATGTTACAGTCACATTTTACATACGAGTGGTGAGCCTGGGATGTGGCAGTAACTTCCTTTATCTTCTGCCCAATGCAGAAAGTATACATGAAGATATATTGAAAAAAAAAACCCCAGAACTCAAATTCTTTGTGCGTAGTGTCTCCTGCTTGAAACTTCATCCACCTGGAAACATTTACAGAAATTGTTCTCCCTGCAGTAGTTCTTACAAGGAAAAAAAGAAAAAAAAAAAAGAAAAAAAAAGTGTCAAGTTTTTCTTTTTTTTTTCTTTCTGTGTGCAGTTGTTCTGAGCGCAGACGAATTGCAGATGATGACTCTACAGGCTGCCCAGCTGTGAGGAACTGGCTGCTCCACCTGCCGATGCAAACCCAAAGGGCTGTGTCTCTGTCCTGTTTCTCTTGTGCACACACTCACACGGGCTTAGCACATGCACACGCACACATGCACTCTATTTGTCTGTTTGTTAGTTGTCCTTTTTAATTAAATAAGTCATCCAGATTGAAAGATTTGTCTTCTCTCAGTGTGGGAAAGCTGAAACAACCCTTGCAAAACATTTCTGAAATGCTGGCAGCCGTGGATATAAGCCAGAATAGGCAGCTGGGCTTTATTTTTGCTTTGAAGGGCCCAAAGACGTCTACAAGCTCCTGCACTGCCTCTTACTCATGCGTGCGCCGAGTCCCGTGGAGGCCGGGGCTGCATCTGCTCTGTCTCGCTGACCCTTCCCCTTGGTCCCTGGGCTGGTGCTCGGAGCAGCGCTGTGATTATAGCCCTGGCTATTGAGCACCTTCCAAAGAGGGAGTGGGAGTGCAGCTGAATTTTGAATCAAATCCTCTTCCATCCAAGATGCTGATGTGCAGATACCAACGAACTCTCTGGGAAGAAGTACATCAGCTCTGATGGAGCAGGCTGAGGATGAGGTTGGAGTTTTCCCCCGTGAGGCTGCCCTGGATCGGGCTGGCCCAGCACCGAGCCGTCACAGCTCAGAGCCCCTGTCTGAAGCCCCAACACGTGCACAGGCAAATGCCAAGAACACTGGGATCAGCAGCACTTTGGTTTTCTCCCCAATGCCATTGCAAGTTTCTTGGGTTCTTCCCAATGGAGAGCAAAAAGCATTTGTGAAAATTCAGACTCCTGTGGGATGAGAAAAATATTTTCTCCCTTATTGCAGGGTGAAGGTCTTCATGTGGCTCCTTCAAGCACGTCCTAAGGAGCAGAGTACTGTGTGGGCTGGGTTTGAACTCAGCCTTTATTGCTGCAGAAGACTGGAGCCTGAGCTCTCTCCAGTCATTGGGTCATTGTGGGGTGTATGACAGTGGATCATAATCACAAGATGTTAATTTAAAAGATATTTAGGTAAAAACTACAAGTAGAAGGTACTTCAAGACAAACTTGTTTCGATTTATTTTCCGTGTCAGATGAGATGTGTGCAAAACTCAATCCTTGCCTCTGCGTCAAAAAAGTGCTTTAAGCTGTCGTCCATCTACAAGGGAAAAAAATCTGGTTCTTCTTCACAGTGAACCTCATGGTTCCGTACACGCCCGACAGGAATACACGTTCAACGTTTCAGACCTGAGTCCAAGCCCGTGACTGCTGCAGGAATGTAAAAAGTACCTGTGACTCAAGCGTTAATTGGATTTTGTTCATGTGAAAGGCCATTAGTCAGAAAGCTACTGTTTTCCCGTTTCTCAAAACCTGTGTTCTGGAGTGCTCGCAAATACCACTTTTTCTTCTCATAAAAACTCTGTAGAGTGAAATGACTCAGGGCCAGCAGGGAGCGAAAGTTTCTGCACATAATGTGATTTCACACCACATTAATCCATGTGCAACACATTTTTCCTTAGGAGTCACTCTTTTGTATCTGCTTGTTCACTTCTGCTTCCAAAAGACGACCAGGAAGACTTGTCTCCGATCTCCCACAGAGGCACAAAGGGTAAGGAAGTGGATTACTAACCTTAAGCTGCCGTGTAGCATCCTAGCAGGCTTCTTGACTATAAATTATAAGGCTTGAAGGGAAATTTATGGTGTCTTACCCCCAAGCTGAAGCTGGGTGTTTTTAAGGCAGGGCACTTAGGCATTAGCTGAGGCTGACAACTTTGAGACTAATTTCCTATGAGGAAGCAAAAGAGCATGGCTCAATGTCCAAGTGGAGACTGGTGACAGGTGGTGTTCCAGACGGGTCAGTACTGGGACCAGTGTTGTTTAACATCTTTGTTGGAGCCATGGACAGTGGGATGGAGTACAGCCTCAGCAAGTTTGCCGATGACACCAAGCTGTGTGGTGTGGTGACACGCTGGAGGGAAGGGATGCCATCCAGAGGGACCTGGACAGGCTGGAGAGGTGGGACCGTGCAAAACTCATGGAACTTAACAAGGCCAAGGGCAAGGTCCTGCACGTGGGTCGAGGCAATCCCAAGCACAAACACAGTCTGGGTGGTGAATGGATAGAGAGCAGCTCTGAGGAGAAGGACTTGGGGGTGTTGGTTGAGGAGAAGGTCAACATGAGCCGGCAGTGTGCGCTGGCAGCCCAGAAACCACCCGTGTCCTGGGGGCATCAAAAGAATTTTTTCCCTGTGAGGGTGGTGAGGCAGTGGCCCAGGTTGCCCAGAGAAGCTGTGGATGCCCCATCCCTGGAGGGGTTCAAGGCCAGGCTGGATGAGGCTTTGGGCAACCTGGGCTAGTCGGAGGTGTCCCTGCCCATGGCAGGGGATGGGACTGGATGATCTTTGAGGTCCTTTACAACCCAAACCATTCTGTGATTCTATGAAAATCTGCTTCTTGTTATGGATAGATGTTAAACTGGGCACTAATTCTATTATATGTAACACTTGTCTCTTTTTTCTTCTGCTTGCAGGAAAAATTGATGTGGGATTTGTTGCTGATTTAGCTAGAATTTTACTGTTTCAGTGTATTGTTTTCAGCAAACCAAGCTTAGAACAATGGGCATTTATTTCTGGAAGGTTAGGGTGTTGTTTTATACTAGTTTTTTTGGCACTGTTAGATGTTCACATTTTCACTCCTTTTATTACACTCTGCTTGACCCGAGTGTCCTTTTGCTGGGGAAAACACTGTCTAATCGGACATTTGGTGGAAAGATGCATCTGTGAAAGATTCCTTTATGGAGGCTCAGAGGAGAGCACAGCTAGGTGAGATTGCCTGAGCAGGACAAACCGAGGTGCTAACTCAGTTTCTTTCTGAGGATGAAAGTGAACGTTTTTAAGAATAAATCCTTCTTATCGGAGTTGCTGAAGAATAGACGAATTTACAAGGAATTTACGAACCCCTCAGCCCCACCTGGGTTTGGTGCTGGGTGGGCTCAGCTCAACACTTCTCCCTGGTCTCGCAGCTCGGTGGGAAGTGCTGCGGGAAGCCCTGGCTGCAACCCTTGTCAGCAGCACAGAGGCACCCGCCAAGTTCACAGCTCCACCGCGCTGCCGGCTAACGTGCGCTTTTTATCGGGGTTAACATGTTCACCCTGCTGGTGGTGACATTTAATATCCTCAGCGCTTTCCAAGCCTTGTGTAGTCTGCAATGCACAGGACTTGTTGTGAGAAGGGGTATTTGGTTATTTTCCATTGCCCACACACTGGCGTACACACACTTTTCTGTCCATAACTGTGCCAGCAGCAGGACTGACCTCCGCGGGAGGGCTGACGCTGGGCTGTGCACCAGCGATGGTGAATTGTCTGTGCCGGGATATTCTGTGGCTGTTGCTGTATTAGCACTTGTCAAATACATTGGATTTATTCAGCTGTGAACTAAACACTGTTCCCATCGTACGGCATTTCACAGACCTCAAGCATTTCAGAGTGCAGAGCTGGGGCCTCGGAAATGGAGGGATTCTCAATATGTAGCATCTTTTTTTTTTTTTAACATTGGATATGAAAAACAAGATTCTGGCTATAGGTGCATGTATTCTATCAGAATTTTTGGGAAGCCATCTGCACAGTGGTTGCACTATAATACTGCTGCAGAGGGGGCTGAATGTGGTGGCCAAAGAGCTGCCCCCCCTTTAACGTAAACATCAAGAAGCAGCTGAGCTCTTGTTTCAGGAAAATAGGTGAAATATCAGGAACCCCTTGGAGGCTACAAGCCATTTTCCAGGTGGATTAGAGCTTGTCCAGTGAGTGGCACAAAGGATCTCAGAGGGTGCATTGGAAAAGTTGGGACAGACCACCCCTCCAGCAGCCAGGCTGTACCTCTTGAGGCTCAGCGGGAAGGAGAATAAAAGAAACAGCCGTTGAAGCATGGCTGCAGGATTCTTCCTTTCTCCCCAAAATGAGACGGTTGTCTAAAAATAAAAGAATGCAACATTACTTTTTTGTACACTGCAAAAAATTGTTTATTCATTTTTTTGTTGTTGTTTTTAGGCTCCTGGATGTGTCTTTTTTGTCGTTGATGAGACAAACGAAGCTGAATGTGTTTGAATTCTTTCTCCGCTGGCCCATCACTCATTTTGATTGCTTTTTGGTCTCATCTTAAGCCTGTCTGTGGCTCCATTATGTGTGTGTGCATGTGCACGGGTGAAAACCAGTATGCTAAGACCTGGCATCCCCTGGTCTGGGCTTAGGACAAGGTCCTGAGAGAACGGGCCTGAAAACAAGGTTGTCTAACCCAGAGCAGGGGCTTTGTAGACTTTACAAGAAACGCCCAAGGAAGGAGAAGTCTGATGCATCACCTTACTGCAGGTCTCACCGCTGAATCCCACCGCGCTATTTTCATACGTCTGTTCCAGCCACCTTTGCCTGAAACCCAACTCTTTCTGCTATATATATCCTAGGCACTTTATTACTGCCACTTGAGATAAACGTTGTTCAGGATATTAAAAATAAATATTATTTTAGAAAATGTAAAGAATTCCGGGATCTTGTTGCAAACCTCAGCCGTTTGTGAATATGTGTGGTTTGGGTGATTTATGATACTTGTGTGTAAGAAGTCAGAAATTGTCAAATTTTAAGAAGTACCTGAGATGCATTCATTTAAAAATAAATGTTTTAACAAAATTAATAAATTTAATAGTTTAAAAATGTCATTTTTATTTTTCTCCTTTCAGCAAGCTCTAGTTGCCATAAAGTTCCAAAAGGCTTCCCGCAGCCCAGCTGCCTCCAGAAAGGCCAATTTAATCTTTGGTACCTCTTCACAGGTACAAGCCAAAGGATGCTTCTTCATTCATTCATTCATTCATTCACTCATCCATTCATTCATCCATTCATTCATCATTGCTGTTGGAAATGCATATATGCTACACTAATTTTCCTAGATTTCTTCCTCTGTACTGCATGAAATTGATTTTTTTTCCTGAGATTTACAGCTATTCAAACAATTTCCTTCCTCTGTCCCTTCACTCTCCAGCTAGTTCTGACATCTTTTCCAATTCTCAGTCTCAGACTTTCACCCATACTCTCTATACCACAGCTTCCAGATGGAGACAGTTACCGAGGCCGATTGCCAGTCTCACCAGCTGTCTCTTCCAATGTAGTATTTCTTCTTTATCACAATCCTTGATTTGCTCCTTTAGCCAGTTCTAAATCTACATTTATATCTTTAATAATTCAAACTGGCTTGGGTAAATATGTCAAGCTAGATTTTGTAACATAGAGTATCAAATGCTTTATTAAAATTTGATTCCAACAAACTGCATTTGTATCATTCTGTGGCCTTTTAGTGTCTGAAAATCAGTTCATCAGGCAAACGGGCTTTTTACTTCATAGCTGAGTACTAGTTACCCATTCTCTTCTATTTTTTTTTTTCCTGAGAGTCTGATACACCATTTTACTTCATTTCAGTTTACTGGTTGATAAGGATTGCTGTTTTTCCTGTTTTAAATCAGTACACTTGCTTTTCTCAGTATTTTTGGAACCTACCTGGTTTGCAATATCACTTGAAACTGGAGTTATTGCTAGTTCAGTTGTTTGTTTATTATTTACTTTTCAAAACAACATAGGAAATAAACCAGCCATTACTGCATCTCACAGATTTACATGAGTTGTGCAGATATTCCTATTCAGCAATAGTTTATTGACAGAAGATATACTAGATGAGTGAGGGGAGAGGCGAGGGGACAGCGGCTGTGCCTGGTGGTGCGGTGGGGACCAGGTCCCTCAGCAGGTATCCCATGTGCTGCATCCAGCCCGTGCAGAGATGGGACGTTTATCCTCAGAGCACTACAGCCAAAGTTAATGATCTCTGAGTTATGATGTCAAGACAGGCTGAGGCATCTATACCGCTTCTTTTTTCAGAGCAGACATTGTCACGGTGTCTCAAGGTCTTTGCAACGTGATTGATTGCATGGTGTCAGCATGCCCCAAATGTGCTATTTTTCATTACAGCTGTTTCCAAAGGTTTAGAAAACCTGGAGACAAGAAAGTGAGGAAAGGCAGAAGAGCACTTGAGAAGTTCAGCATGACTCAGGAGTGTATTTGTTTGGGAATAGTTACCTTTGCAGTCTCTTAATCAAGTCCTGGTCCTACTAGAAAGATGCAAACTGAAAATAGGCTTTTAACAGACTGGGACGCACTGGCAGAACTACTGATTCTGAAAGCACAAGACCTCATTATCTTCACTCGTTAAAGTGTTTAATACTTTAATACAAGGACAGGAAGGAAAAGAGCATGGCATGTGCTGGAAAATCTTCTGCTTTAACACATCGGTCTGAATGAGGTCTGGGGGAGGAGTTGGCTGAGACCGTTGCCCGGTTCCTGCCACTTAGAGCTGCCACAGCAAAGTGTAATGACACCGGCTGCGGGGACAGGGAAGGGATCTCTGCAGGGACACCGTGCCAGCGCAGCCAGCCAGAGTCAGTTCAGCACCTCAGAGACAGCCTGGGTGAAGAACACATGCTTTCACGGGAGAAGATAATGACGGGAAATGACGGCCATCCAAGGGCTTGCAGCTCTCTGTACCTTTAAATACGTGGAGTCCTGCCTACCATGTCCCTGGAGGAATTAGTTAAAATTTGCCATGATGACCGTTTCACGTTTCCGTTCTTCTTCCAGACTAGAAGCATGCTTGCCTAGTAAAATCAAAAGAATAGTTTTACACGGGATAAAGAAGGTGTGACATGAATAACACCATAGTCATAACAATAGTAGATGCTGCACACTGAGCTGTGTGAAAGACAAACACAGTTTCCTAGCAAGCTTCAAGGTTTGATATTTTGATTCTGTTTTGGAACAATCCTAAACCTATTGAAAACTTTACAAAATAAAATGATGAATAAATATCAGATTTTGAGTCAAAACCAGAAATGATTTTAAGCGAGAGAGTCCTTTTGACTTCACTGTGTGTTTGTGTTTGTTTCTCTGTCTTGCAGCCTGGGATAGATTTTTTACTGTCTGAGCTGGACTGAGTGTGAACCTGTGTCTTTGACACATTTAACCAACGAAATGTGAGAATTAATCTTGCTCTTTCTGCTGTTTGCCAGTTGGGAGTGCTCAGAAAGACTTGGATTTGCAAAAATGTTGTTGAAACAGATATGTTTCTGGAAGACATCTGCTTCAACAAAATTTCACTTCTTCCAAAACATTTGTTCAGCTTTAATCATTGTCTCTTCCTTGTCTTCTATTGCCATGGCTATCTGCAATTTTCTAAGAGATCTAAAGGAATTAGTTCTTCAAATGCCTTTACAATGCAGTGGAAGTTAATTTTCTGACTCCTGCAGAGTTTAAAAAATGTCAGACTTCCTTTCTTTATGAACAGAATTTTAGAGAGTCCCCTAGCTTATTATTTCCTGGTATTTGCCTACATGTTTGCCTTGTGCATATAACAATTATATTATTATTATATTAATATGCACACAAAGGATTAATTGATAGAGCCGGAGTCCTGCAGGCAAAGCTACGCCCGTAGGAACAAAGGCTTGTTTTCAAACTGTGGCTTATATTTTCACCAACTGTTCCTCATATTTTCACCTACTCCTGATAATTACGGTTCTTGTTTGACCACTCTCTCTGTAAAGAAATGCTTCCTAATGCCCAGCCTAAACCTCCCCTGATGCAGCTTTGAACCAGTCCCACGTGTCCTATCACTGGATCCCAGGGAGAAGAGCTCAGCACCTCCCTCTCCTGTTCCCCAAGTGGGGCACGTTGAAGATTGTCTTTATCTCAAAAATGAGAGAAAGCTGAATTTTCTGAGACGAGAGGGCTACTGACATCATAGGAGGAAAAGGGGAGTGAAATGGAAAAGACAAATCCAATGAGCACACTTGTCCCAAGGTCAGCACTTTGCTGTTCTTTACCTTGGCCCGGTGACCTTCTGATTCAAGGAAAGACACCAGGGAAGAAAGGGCATTCTTGGGAGGTGGGATAGAAGGCAAGGGGCCCCTCCTCACCTCCCCTAGAGCAGAGGCTCTGGAGGAACTGGGCTGACTTAGTGTCTTCTCAGCAGCCTCTTCTAACAGAGGTTTGACACAGAGCCTCCAGCTGAGAAGACCCCCAGCGGTGACATGAAGACCACTCCCTGGTGGGGTAGGTCCCTTTTCGCGGCTTGGGTAAAAGTGCAGAAGGACATCACTTCTAAACTTTGTTGGTATTTCACCATCAACAAAAGTCAAATGTGTGAAAGCAGTTAGGCATTTCAAAATGGACATTTTGAGTGGCCAAAAAAAGGTAAAGAATAGCACCTGGAAACCAGTGAGGAAGACTTTAACTTGGCCCGTTAAATAGGAGTGCAGGACAGGACTCTCATCCCAGCACCGACCTTGACCTTTTGTTAGTCCAGTGTCTTTCTTCAGTGCAAGAAGGAGTTGTATTCTGTTTTTTCTTGCCCAGAAAGAGGTTTGTTTTCCCTCAGGAATTTAATTAAATGAAATTTGAAAGAAAAACTGAACTTTGAGCGAGTTGCTTGAAAACACAAAGGATTAAGGTCTTTGAAAGTCTGCTTTGTAGGGAGGTTCACGTGGCTGTCCTTACACAGCTACAGAGGACATGACATAACTCTTCAGAGGTACCTACGGTTCTGAAAGCTCCCCAAGATGCTGTGGGTGATGTACAGTGCGACCTCTGAACTCACAGCTTTGCACAAAAATAGCTCAGAGAGAACTACTGGGAAGCACGCATGAATCCTCATGTATGCGAGGTTGTGACCAGTATCTTTTGAAGTTCTAGTGGGAGTTATTCTTCAGACGGGAGTAGCTGGATGGCTTTGTCCCCACAGAGCCGCAAAAAATAACTTTTCTTCCCTTTATTGATATTAGCGGTGTCATAAGAGTTGTCAACATTAAGGTTAAAATTTTGTTTCCTTTATAAATCTCATTTGTAGAGGTTTTCACATCTGAGGCATTTCAAATTACATCAAGCTTCAAGAAATTTGGTGTCTAAACTGTCAGCATGAGCGTGATTTTTTTGAGCAAAACCATTTAAACCCATTAAAATATTAGAGTGGGAAAGTATAGCCTGTGCTCCCATGGGATCAATGGGAGTTTGCCTTTGACTTCAATGGAAACAGGAAGCGGGCTGTGGCTCGTAATCAGTCTCAGAAATCCCCAGCCCCGTCCTGTGTTCCAAACTTTAGCTGATGTTTCAAAGCTGATCCTGGGGTGTGTATGTGCATGTGCCTTTTCCCTCTGCCAATGCTTTAACAGGATTTTTGTGGCGTTTTACCCTGAACTCACCTCTGGTTACAGTCCATCTCTGCAGAAATAACCCCTCCGTGTCAGAGCGGTGCAAACAAGCCACTCACAAACCTCCAGTGCTCCCAGTGCAAGTGGCTGGTATCTTGTTTCGAATCCCCTGAAAGGTGAAGTCACAGAGTGAGAGTAACCAGAGACAGAAACCCGGGTGTTGGGTTGCATGTTGCCCTCCCCTGCCAGTCTAAAATTGCTCCCCACAGCTTACAACCTGGCTTTAGATGACCTGGGTATTAAGGGCATCCTCCTCTTTCCCCAGGAGTACGCACCAGTTTAACCGACCTTGCTTTACCAAACTTATCCAGAGAGCCACTAGATACTCCCTGGATTCAATCTGAGGGTAACCTCCCTGACCACACGGAAATTCTTCTTGTCTTTGTCCCATCGGTGACGATGCCTGTTTCTCCTCACCTCCCTCTGCCGTTGCTTTACCCAGCTGTGTATAGGGGATCTTTTAATATTGCATTATAGTGTTGTCTTTGTTTTGTCTTGAGCATGAAGGTGCTTTATTTGGAGCATGAAGTTATTTTATTTTTATTTCATTGTATTTCTGACGACTGTAGATAGTGTGTGTTACAGGTCACAGTACAGTAGAAATATCCACAGCTGCTGTCTCTGAGACCGATAACCCTTCACAGACTAGAAGAAGTTGTCTTCAGTTCTCTGTTTGTTCTTGCACAAACACTGACTATAAAATTTACTATCCAAAAATATGCCTGACAGCTGAAACAACACTCAGCTTTACCCGTGTTTGTGAATGCTGCGTTATATCATGTCAGGTTGCATCGCGCTGTATCTGATACAAGTTACCTGAAACAATGAAAGAAAAAAAATAATCAGGAATTTGGGCTGACTTTCATCTTCATTGTAAGATAGCTCAGCTGGCTATCAGATAAAGTGATTTACCAGAACATGTGGGTTTGAGGGAGCTTGTTGCTCATGCCCGTGTGCTGTTACTTTTAAGAATCAATCACACACCCATGATCCCCATCCCTCTTCATCCGTTCCCGGGTTGTGCCTCGCTCTGCAGTGGATCTAAGAGGGAGTGAGGGTTGGTAACAAAACATGATATGGTACGGTAAGGAATCCGGATTGAGAAATCCAAAAGAACTTTTTGACTATTTCCTTTGTTATGTAAGGTGCTGGAATAAGACCTCTGGTAGGATTAAAGTTTATTTCTGCTAAGTTCCCTTTTGTTTTTTGAGGTTTTAATCAGCAGCTGATGGAGCTCAGAAACTCACACGAATTGGTCCAGTGATGTTTCTTCCACAAACCCTGTGAAATCACCAGTGAATTATTTTGTTATACAGCTTTTTAGGGCCATGTATACAATATTTTCGTAGTCCTGAAGACAGATCTGGTTCCACTGAGTGAAATTTCAGTGGAAAATTAAATCTATAAAGCTCCTCAGGCTAACTTCTCACTAGCAAGTGCTGCTGAAGAGTCGAGTGAAGGAGAGAGTCAAAGGACGAGTGAAACAGTGGTGAAATGGTGAAATTTCTCCCCTCGTGTCAATGAAATCAAGAGTTCAAAATTTCAGCACAAAACCCGTATTTAGCCATTATTCTGAGTGATCAAAATATATCCTTAGGCCTAAATGTATTTGCATTAAAGACAATGGCAAAACGCAACCTGATTTTAAAGAAACACTTTCCAACAATTCCCTCAAGAACACTATGGAAAAATACACAATTTCTTGGTGCAGGTAATATGAAATAATTCAGGCTTTTTACAGGGCTTCCCACTGCTGGTGGATTGACAGGTCAGAGATTACCCTGCGAACATCTCTGTTTCCACAGCTCTGGTCCAAACTCATTTGTTCTTCCAGCCCTCAGCATTCCAGAGCTGTCACCAGCAAAGAGAGTTAAAAAATATTAAATTAAAATGGGAGCTGTGCGTTTATCAGTTCTGCCTCTGTCGTGAAGAGGTCGGATCTGGCACCTCTGGAAGCTCCTTTTTTTTATGTTATAAAAGCTGAAGTGGCCCCACACCAAACAGCCAAATTCTCGGTGTTTCAGTTACTTTTAAACCAAGTTTGAGCAGGACTGTCAGGCACCGCATGCAGAATGTCAGTTGACACCGTGGGGTAAAATTGACAAAGAGCACTTTATGTACCTTCGGAGCAAGTATATCTTTACCAACACTTTCGAGCTATTTTGGGTTTGTAAGCTGCGAGTATCTCCTGCTTTCAGATGTGATAACAGTAGAACCAAGGCTGGGGATGAGTAGCACCTGGCAATTAATAATCTGTCCAGTCTGCAGCCTTTAATAAGCAGAATGATAAAAGTTTAAAATGTCCTGACTCTGGCAATCCCTCCTCCGAATACCGAGAAGTTTTTGTTCCACAATTGAAGGCAGGCTTGCTCCCTTGCCCCTCTTGGGTGCTGTGTAAAGATCTCTTAGAAGCACGTGAAAAATCAGAGAGGGGTTAATCCTGAGACGAAATACATAAAAAGTGACAGAATTCTTTGTGTCAGCTGCCAAAAATGAAAATCTTCCCATGATTTTATGAAAGTAAATTACTTTCAGGATGCTTTAATTGTTCCTTTCAACATCACTTTCTTCTCATCATGCCCCAGAACAGCAAAGCCTCTGCATATGCTGTGGTTGGCTTTTGAGAACCAGCCACTGAAATGAAAGTGAAATGAGAAAAGGGGCATTTGAGGAATTCTCTAGTTTTTCTTGTGGTGTTTCCATTTAATAACATCTGCAACTCATAAGTCATGAAAGAAACCTCTAATAGCCTGTGATACCAGTACATGGCAGAACGCAAGTGTCCTTCACCTCTCGCAGGTAGGCAAAGACTTTCATGTGAAAGCAATAAAGCAGAATATTAATCTCTTCCTGCCCTAACACAGCCTGCCCTCGGCATCCCCGGCACTGGGGACCGTAAGGTGGCCCACCCTGACGGCTGGGAGGATGACCTGCACTCAGCACCATGTCCATGCTACGTCTGCTGCACTTCACGTACCAAACCCAATCTGTGCTTGATGTGCTCTGCTGGCAGCGTGCGGACAGGCGGCTGGTGCCGGGACGGCTCTTGCTGCCTCCGGTGCTGGGCTGGGACTTCTCCTCCTCAGTCGCTCTCCTCTGGGCACCAACAGTGCTCTTCACTGGCAGCAGCACGGCGAGGTTCTGCCCATCACCTTCTGCCTGTGCCTTTAAATTTCCTCTTCAAAGGCACATTCCTTCTAGCCTGGTCCTGGGCTCAAAAAACCTTGACTTTGACCCCTAACACAGGTCACGGACCATTCCAGGGGGAAATTTGGATGCAGTCACCCCGTTTTGAGGGGTAATAGAGTTTGGCTGTAAGTATGCAAACTGCCATGTGAGATGGCTGCAGAGTTTTCGCTGGTTGTCTCTATCACCATATGATCGTTCGTAACCATTTTATTCAAAGTAAGTTTATTGGACAAGTCACCACCATGAAGCTTTTAGCTAGAGCACTCATTGATGTCCACCCTGAAGGGCACTGTCACGATGCAGCACCTCCAAAACACGCCAGCCACTGCCGCTGAGAACAACCTGGTCACTCTGCTTGTCTCACAGCTCACAGCAACATGACCACCAAGGGCTTTTCACATTCCTCATAGATGCATCTTCTCTGCTCCCTACCTCAACCAGCTACGGTCCTTCACCATTCATACCCGTGGATTTCATTGTTGGGTAGCAACAGTTCCATATTTCTAATGTTGAAGAACAACGAATGGACTAAACTTTCTGGATTGAACCATTCTTGGTTACGGTCAACTTGATGGAAGAAGGTTGCAATGGTTCGCCATGTCTTGTCACATATCACAGCCATCGTTGGGAACAAATTACCTTCCAGATGTGGGATGTTAACTTCCTGATGCTAAAAGAACAATTCAAACTTTCAGGATTATACTGGGTTTTTTTTAACAAATTAAAAGTGACTTTTTTTGTGTGTGTGCAAATAATCAGTTGGACTGAACGTGTTTAGCTCCCTTTAATTCAGTGAGCCTGTGCCAAATTATACTAGAACAGATTATCGCTACAGGATAGGCAGAATAATTTTAAAACCATGTCCATAGTTATAATTTGTTTGTTTTAAAGAGGAAAACATTACTTCGTATTTGGTAGGGATCATTTATAGTTTAGGACATTATTAAATTTTCACAGTAATGTTTTTCACTGTGACAAGCAGAGATAATTAGAACTGTCTTAAATGTCCAGCTTGAAATGTCTTCTTGTTCTCCTTCTATGGGAAAAAAGTGTCCTCTTAGAAGAGAAATAGATAAACAGCTCTACTTCTTTATAGGGACATAGAATGAAATAACCCGGTAAGTAAATTAGTTAGTTAGATAATCTTTCAGAGCTTAATGGGAATATGGAAGCAACTATTATTCTTACAAGCCAGGTAATGTAAAACATATGACTTCTGTAATTAAAACCAGAGCAATAGAGCTATGACTAAAAAAATCAAAGGCAGAAAACTCAGTAATAGTTTTTGTGGAACTATACATGAAAACACAGTGTTAACTCACATAAAAATAGTGCTATAAATAATGAAATATAGCTTATAAAATATAAATAATGTTATAAGACTATAACAACTGTTTTATTATTGAAAAATGCCATATTTTAAAACAAAAAGTGTGATTTTTACTTTATTTTATAAATACTTTATAAAGAATTTCTTTGCAGTTTTTTGAACATTACTTTTTTATCCCACTTCTGACTTTTTTTAAAAATCAAAATATTTCTCATTGTCTTTTTTTTTTAAAATCAAAATATTTCTCATGTTTTGAAGACCAAGCATGCCATCACTGTGGTCTGTAAGCCTATAAAGAATCTCTTTATTTGAAAAATAGTACAGTAGATTATCTATTATCTGCCAGAGGCAGAACTGCATTTTCATTTCACTAGACCTTAAACCTGCCTAAAACACAATGGCCATAGGAGTTCCCAAGAAAGCTCCACCTAGGCCAGCATACTGCCTCCAGCAATGTCCATAAGTGGACATCAGGGAAAAAGAAGATGCATACAAGCATAGACACTTTGCTCTCAAATTCTTCAAGCTTCTTCCTAATTCCAGTTGAGGGAATTTCTTCATTTGTCTGTTTAGTTTATCTCTACCTGGACTGTTTTTCTCCACTAGGGAGCAATACTTCAGGCAAGCCCTTTTCCTTTTTTTCCTGTTGCTTTCTAGCATCACTGTTTTGATTCTATTAGTGATAAATGGTGATGGGTCGATGGGGGGTACAGTTTGGGCTTCATCCTCTACGGTTCGGTCCGGTCCAGTCCCAGACCGTCCCTTGAGGGGGGGCAGCATCCAGGTCACCTTTGGGGTTGACCTTTGAGGGACGCAACAGTCCTGCATCCAGGCTATCTCTGGGGAGGTGGAGGGAAAGATGGTTCTCCACCGAGGAGACGACTCAGCCCCCACGCCCCACCTCGACAATGTGCCGGTCACTCAATGACTCACTAATGTTCCTGGACATGGTGGTGTCTCTTCTTTAGAAATGCTTTGTCTGAGGCATTCCTGGTGGGGTCTCTTCTTTAGAAAGTGTTCTGCTCATTGTTTGAGACACAAACATGGATCACCCAGGAGGGAATGGGTAGAGGTTGGGTCCCTGACAGCTAGTCAATGGGAAATACTAAACAGCGCTTAAACTCTGCTAAAAACTAGAGTTTCACTTGGGATCCAGAACCCTGAATCCTCTCCTGAGTGTAAGCCATTGATGGAATGAGAAGAGAGGAGCTTTTGGGGAGAGGTTGGGGGGAATGATGACCTGAAGCCAGAGTGGAGCCTTGTTCTCACTCTTCTTACTGTCCCTGACCTGGGTTGTGGAGATCCAAGCCAGCTGGCTGGGAACTGGCTTCTCGGACTGCATGCTGGCACAGTCACCACTGCAGAACATCACCCATGTAGAAGAGGGGCCACTAGTTAACCCCTGCAGGCTGGATTCTCTCTGTAGGCTCTAACTGATACCTATGGGCACCAACACCAGTTCCTAAAGGGAATTAAGAGAGACAAGGAGTAACAAAACAATACAACCCGGAGGCAGAAGTGATTAGTTATTCCAAATTGTTTGAGCAGCAATTAAAAATATGGTTACTTTTTTTTTTTCGTATCGCTAAAGTTGGCTTAAATATTTATAAACTATATTGGTCAGACACTGAACTGCCATTTTCACTAGAACTTCATAAGATGAGAAGTTAAAATTAGGTTCTACAATAAGACCATTTGTTGAATCCTGGGACATATCAGGTTTAAAAAGCAAATTTCAAACAGTGTTTCTCATCAGACTGCATCTGAAGAAGTGTTATGAAGCAGACCTCATCTGGGTGTGGACTACAAGGAGACATGAGGGTGAAATAAATTATAGATTTGTTGATTTTCATCCGTACTGGCTCATTAACTTCAAGTGGAGCTGGATATAATTACATATGACTAAGAGAAAAATCAATCAAAAAAACGGGAGGGATATTTGAAGAGAAAATGTGGACAGCAGAATTTTTTCTTGAACATTGGGAAAACTGCACATTGTATGAGCTTGCTAACCTTGATTAGCAACTATTGACCAAGCCCCTCTGAATATTCCTAGGCACAGAAGTGCTACTACCTACACCTCTATTTTTTTTTTTTTTTCTGTCCAAACTCTTCAGGATGATAAAAGAAAGAGGCAGACATTTCTCTCTTTTCATTCTGGTTCTGAGGTATTATTAAGACAGTAAAGCTGTGCCTGACATCATTGAGCTGCAAAATTTCACACTTTGTTGAAGGTTGCAATAATGAAGAATAAGAGAGGCACTCGTAACACTGGCCAGACCTTCACTCCTTTTGCTTCTTCTTCTCATCCACCTTCCACCCACAGGACTCCCCAGCCCTCCACTGAGGTGTTGCCCTGTCGGACAACGAAACTAGAAGCTGCTCTGAAAGGTGGGGCAAGGCTGCTGTGCTCTGGTTTTCTCAGTCACATATAGTCAAGGCATTTAAACAAATATTTTAACTCTTAGTGGCTATTAAAAATTTCAGCTGGACGCTTGGCATGTTTTTATACAGAAACTGTACTCAGTGCCTTCTTTAACTTCTGTAGGAATATTTCAGATTTACACTCAGCAGACGTGAGATGAGAATCCGGCCCAGGATGTCAACACACCAGAGAAAAGAAACATCTGGATCCAAAGCTCTTCTATAGGATCCTTTTCACAATGCCCAAGGAAGAAAGGAAACACTAGTAGCAGACACCTCCCTCCCTGCCAAGATTCTGCAAAAAAGTGATGGAGTGTTTGTTTCTCGGTGAAAAAGATTATGCAGTGGCTATGGTGCAAAGTACATGGTTTGCTATCTAAATATGCATTTTCACATTTTTTAAAAAAAAAAAGAGCATGTGAAAACTGGCATGCTTTATCTTGCAGAGGAACAGATTGCTCTTTTGGCTGACTGCGGACTTAGCATTACAAATTACATTAAAAGCAGATTCTTTATCATTTATTTTGTGTACATAAATACGAGATCACCCATGCTTTGCTGGAGGCATTTTTTACATCTTCTAAACTAGAAACAATCATGGATATGGCTGCATACCTTCATTTTCTATGCTGGAATTTAGCAATTGCAAACTTTTTTGTTCCTTTAAGACAAAGCAGGAGACCTCCTGCAGCTCCCTTTTTGACAAAAGCCAGAACAAACAGCAATATGTCTGGATAAAGCATTTAGTCATTCGTAAAATTAGAGCTGATTGAAAATTTTCACTCAATAATTGTCAAAAGAACATTGAGTTCTTGAAGATGTGATTTTGCAGTGTTCCTTGCAGGTCAACAGAACAGAGTTAGCTGCAATTCGGAGAAAAGTCGGTCTAAAAAAGGAAGCATCTTTGCAGAGAAAATGGTGGCAGCAAATTTTTTCCTGAGCCCTGGTGAAATACTTCAAACTTGGTATGAAATTGCCAACTTTGACCAGCAGGCATGTCAAACACCCACATCACATCCTCTTAGAGCTTTACGTAACCAAAGTAAGGGTGATCAAATGCTTTCTATCAAATTTGTTTTTAGGGGAAAATTGAATTTTCTAAGAAATATTTTTGTCCTGTAAGTGTCTGATTTCCATGGAAGACCTGATCTTTTGCCAAAACCCCCAAACTGAAACCTTTGCTTCCAACCCCCAATACTTCTTTTTTTCAGCTGATAGCTTTCTGAGTTTTAAGTTTTGTCAAAAAGCTGACATTTTCCAGAGAGGCATTTGGTTTTGTGTTATGAGTCCGAGACTATATTACATTAATTCCATTTCATGTTTTTATCATGTCTCATCTTATCTCCCTCTTCTCTAAAGTAAACAACTCCAAACTCTTCACAACTCCAAACTCTTCCGTCTCCCTTCTCACCAGTTTTTCATGCCCCAGTCTTTCCCAACACTGCACACTTCTGCAATCTCTCGTTGGGGACGGTGTGACATGTGGGGTAAACCAGCCAGCTTCTGAAGGTTAGAAAAGCTTTTCCTAGCATTTCCCACTGTTCTTTTTTCAGCATTTTATCATCTCAGCTGTAGTATAACTTCTCCTCCACGGTGACGGAGGTGCCTCCCGAATACCCACATCCACCCCCTGCATTGACACGGTTAATCCATTAACCTCTACCTAGTCCAAGTATTTTTTTATCGGTATGCATCGAGATGCACCTGTGAACACCAAATTGTCACAACTGTCAACATGCTCATTCACAAAATCTGATTAACGCAAGGATTTGTACTTGGTCTCAGTTTCGTTAACCCCCAACCCAATGTTGTAACGTGTGACTGAGTGCATTCAGTGTAAAACTACTTCAGCTGAGATGTCTGCTCTAAGGTTGTGTTTCTTACCAGACTTTCCAGATGGTAGGTGCTTTGTCTGGGGACTATGCCTGCTTAACACTTTCCATTTAAAAGAAGCAATAATAATAAAACCCTGTTTTCAGAAATACAGAAGGAAGTACATGATGCAGCAGCAAGAATGCTGCAGAGAAATATTTATGTTTTTAAGTAAACAGGCAATCATTTTTTTACAACAGACTGAATAGGGAAAAATTTTCAGGAACCTTAAATAATGAGGAGCCATTACTGGCCACATAGTGCTTAATCCCTGAAGCACTGAGCTGCTGTTGATTTATTAATTATTTCCACTTCATAACCAAAACTTATTTAAAACTAGGAATTGTATAGAAAAAAATGAGAAAAATGGTTTCTGGATTAAAAAAAAAGCTAAAAGAAGGGATTTTTGAGGCCAGAAGAGAGCATAAAGCTCCTAGGAATTCCTTTACTGAGCTCATGAATTCCTGCAATAGTCTTCAGCTTCAATGAAATGCTTAAAATTGTGTAGAATACTTTTCAGCATTTTAATTGATACAACAATAAAATGAAATCTTGTCTTATTTGCGCTATCAAAATGTAAGACATCTTGTGATATCTTTGGTGGTTTATGTATCATCTAAACAGGCACCTGTTTGATAAAATTTGAATTAACCTCTAAAAGAAAGATAGTTAAAAGCTCTCCAAATATGCTTTATTAAACCTGCCGGACCACTGATCTTCCTCAATATCACATCTTATAACACTCAGCTCTATTTCCAGCACCCATTATTCTTTTTTTTAATCTTGGGATGCCAGATTTCACCTTTCAGTTGCAGATTTCCATATGAGCAAATTGTGACGGATTGTTGCTGAAGCATACATGTGAAATATAAATTTTTGTTTCTGTTCTTCCTTTCTATTTCACGGGTAATATTTTATCCAACACTTCTCTGACCTCACCGCACAAAAGTTATGCCAAAGTCTGACTTTTCCTTTTCTGCTTCTTAAAGAGAGCGCTCTTTTGGTCCAAATATTATTAAAGAGGTTGGGTCATGGAGCTGTGCACTGTCAGCTGTTATCAGTTCAAAAAAGTGATAAGGCAGAGGGAGATACGAAAAACCTTGGTTTCCTGCATGATCTGGATTATTCAATTCTGAGTTAGTAGCATTAAGTTTACCAGAATAAATAATACATCTATGGTTCATGTGCTCCTTAAATGTCTACATCCATATTTAAAGATTTAAAATGTGACTTGACTATCCGAGATGTTGCCAGCACATATTTCAGTTCAATGGAAATTACTGGCTTTTGGGCTAAATTCACAGAATTCTGCACCCTTGTGATCAGGGTACATCTGTCCTGCACATTGCAGCCTGGCTGCCACAGGCAATCCAGCTGCTGAGGAGCTGGGCAGATGAGGAGGACCCCGCTGACACAGCTATCGTGTTCTGATAATCTGTAACACACTGCGGTGTGTCATGCAATGTTTATGTTCCCTGGCACTGCGGTGTACAGCTCCTCGGCTCCTGCCATCTCTCGGGAGGTCATGACATCTGAGTTAGATCCGGACTGTCCATACATCACGCGGAAAGAGACGAGTGCCTGCACTCTGACCAGATACCGAACTAGGCAAGCCAGCAGGAAACATTATGCACAACCCATAGTCAAGATTTAGGCATTTTATTTTTGCCACGGTGAGATATTTCACTTTACATGTGATTCATAGCCATTCCTGCTCCTGAGAACCTTTGCTTTGGGAACGAGTCGGGGGCCAAGGTCAGAGGAGGAGCGAGGATGCGGCTGGCTGTTTCCTGATAGCCCCGTGGCACAACCCTCACCGGACATCAGGAGACTTGGCTACAGGTTCACGTGCTCCCTAAACTGATTTGAAGCCACATGACCTGTTTCATGGGAGAGAGCCTTTATCCTACAGCCAGCAGGTACATGGGCTGGGGAGGGACCGTTCGTGCCTTGCTGGGACACCAGCAGTCCCACTGGGGCCATTTGGCTTAGTGGCTCATAGGAGTCAAAATCAGATATCCACATAAGAAATATAAAAATATTTCACCAAATGCTCTCCCAATTCTCAACTTTTTCTTGCTCAGGATGTTTGTGAGCAGAGAAGGTATCCTTTCAAGGATTAATTAAGCGTTTATCAGGATAGGGGCAGGAGAAATGCTTGACTTTAAGGCTTTTTTAATCCACATTTCCTCTTTTACAGAGTGTATGAAATCTTCTCATGTGACTGCCAGTGTGGAAGGAATAAGTCCTTGTTCCCTGGGAGTAAATTAATTTGTTTGCTTATCTATTGAGTAATGGCTTGTTTGATTGCAGTTTGTCAGATTTGTGGTTTGGCTGCAATTTTGTGTTTGCAGAGTCTGTTTGGGGCTGTCTGTTGTTAGCAAGAAAAACATTTTTCAGCTGAGGAGCGAAAAAGCCTTTCTGCTTTTAATCACTGCCAACAGCGTTAATGGTTTTTCAGCTGCCAAAGCTCTGTGACAGTGTGGGGCTGACCCAGGTAGATGTTTCAGAAGCCCGAGTAGTGAAGAACTAGCAGCAGATGGAGGGTAACTTGGGTGGAAGAGCATCGCCCTATCTGTCTCCAAGACCAGGGGAAAAGCAAAGGAGGCAAGACCGAAAAGGCAGCACAGAAACCAAAAATCTGAATTGAGTTTAAAATCTTGCAGATAGCTTTTAAAAATCATAAGTCAGTAATTTTTTTTATTTCCTTGCTTAAAAAAATCATCACGGCATGTGTGGGATCACATGATAGCTGAGAATTTCTCTCAGAGAGTGTGTTTTCTGAAAGCATGGGGTTTGCCTGTGCCGCAGTATGTTTCGGAGCACAGATGTGATCCAGCTGAAGGCACAGCAACACCCGTTTCATTGATGGGGTCCGTGTAACAGTGGTTCTGTACCAGCGAGAGGCAAGGGTCAGCTGCAGGGCATCCGCTTTCCCGTTGCAGGGGTTGTGGGATGTCAATCTCAGTACATCATAGTATGTTCATAGACTTTTTTTTTTGGGAAACTCTGTTTCTGTTTGCAAAATCAGCCACCATCTTTAGGAGTGAGCTGATTAGGTCTTGCTGAACCAGGCTGCATCTGCAGCTCTCCTTGCCAGACTAACAAAGCATCTTAGTCATCTGCCTGGGCAACTGACAAAACAGAAATGGGAGGAAGGCTTTTTGCCTTGCCATAGTAATACACACAGACAGATGCATTTGTTAAGCTGGCTGGACTGGCAGCTAGGATCACAATCATAACTATATTCCTGTTCATTATGCATTTACCTTGTCACCTTTTAGAAAGGGAGTGGCTGGGCAGCGGAAAGAACGGCTCCTTGTTTGTCTCGATACAGCACTCTTGCTCAGGTAGGAACCATAGGAAAAGACAGAGCACGTCGTCATCAAGTGACAGTCAAGATGAGAAAAGTGGGATGGTCAGTACTGGTAAGAACTGGCGAGAGAGGTAAAAAGATTCAAGCAGAGTTGTGTTGAATTTACTCCATAAGCAGTGTCTCATCTGGTGTGTCAGCCAACGGCATTTGGTCATCAAGACCTAGCCTCTGCTTTTCTCTCGTCAGTTCAAAACTGGGGTAACACCCCGGCAGCACCTGATCTGTGACATGAGTGTGACTGTGCAAAGGGTCTTGGCTTGGCTCACATCCAGATGGGGTGCACACAGCAGATCACAGCAGGCTCTGCTCAGATGAATTTTCCCAAGTGCCCTGCTGCTTCTACGAATTCCTGCCCTTACCCCTTGCTTCTGCCTCTCCCATCTGACCAGTGCTGTACCTACTGCTTTAGTTCAGGAAAGTGTTAACAAGACATTTCCCTGTTGTCATTCTCAGGAACCCTTTGTTGGTTGCTCAGCACAATATGAATGTGCTGGCCATCTGAAGGGTGAAGATGAAAGATCCTGGCGTCAGATTGCTCTGTACAGTGTTTGCAGATAAAAGCAGGAGAAGAATGGGGACGGGGAGTAGAACTTCTAAGCCATCAATCTTGGGTATTTGCCAATTGTTAAAAATTTTGGCTGCTGAACACATGCCACAGTCCTGGTCTTGCAGACTGAGATCCTCCCAGTGCACATCCCATTGGAGGTGGGATGCTCATCCATCCTGTGCACACACCAGTTCATTCCCGAGGGAACTGCTAGGATCAGCTGGCTGGGCCCTCTGTGGTTTGGCTCTGAGGAAGAATAACTTCGGAAACCCATCCCAACAGGTGGTATGAAAGACACAACATCAGGTACACTTCTGTACACACTCCTTCAGCCTTATCCTGGCAAGATTTGTTTTTCCCATATCTATATGCTCCATGCAGCAGCTCAGTTTCATGACACAGAAACAGTACCACAGCTGTTAGTGACAATAATGAGACACAATTAAATAATATTTTTTCCCTTTTTATTTTTGTCTCTGTTGCTTTTCCCTACAGTCCTTTTTGTCCCGCAGGTTCTACCAGCATAGTTCTTGTCATCTTTTAAATCCCAGATGAGTGGCCTCTTCCATCCCAGCCCTGAAGGCTCTGGGATTCTAACTAAGAAATAACAATACATCTTAGAGCTTGTCAAGAGAAACAGCAGAAAGCCTTTGAAACAAAGGATTTTGGAAAGCAGATACTGGAAACAGCTCATAACAGAAATTGTGCAAAATTTAGAGTATGTTTAGCTCCCAGGACTACAGAACCAGACTTGATCCCAGTAGGCACCGCTCACAGCCTGTGTTTGTTCTGCTGAGTTTTGATCTCTGGGAGCCGGTGGAAATTACGTGGGCTGTCTGTCTAGGAAAGTGTATGGGACACGGACTGGGGAAACTGTGCTTATGAAGTAGGTGACTTAAATATTGAGAGTGTGTGAGGTGTCAGAGTAAAAAGCAGGTGCCAGTAAAGACCTTCCCACACATTACGCTAGGTCTCTCATAACCTACCTCTGCTATCTTCTGGCTTTTGTCCCTTTCGGAGCTAGTATGCAAGTAATTGAGCGCAGCTGTAGCTGTCATTTGGCTCTGGCCCAGGACAATAGCAGAACAGTACACCTCCTCTGGGCCAGAACGTGTTTGCTTGAGTCCTCTCTTCCCCACTAAGATACTTTTAATTCCATAGATCACCCATCCACTTGGCCAAGGATCAGGTTCACGTGCCCAGACCGATGGCTTTGACTACAGATACCCAGACTGCTTACAATGGTCATTGTACGTACCCAAATGCTACATAAGCAACCGTTGCTCTAGATCATGGTGGATTCCAGCTGACATATCCCCTGTCTGCGTCGGCTCTGGGGACAGCAGGTTCTGTCTGCGTGATCCTATCTATGCCTGGCTGGTATCCCAGAGAGAATGGATGAGGGAAGAGCTTGTAACTGCTGGATCCACCATGGTCTCTCCAGGCTCTTACATGGCTGGGTCCAGTACAGGTAAGACAAGGATTCTGACATACCCATGATGACCCGTGGGCACCATCTCATGCAGACAGCCCCCTTCCTACCTCTGGCAGGCAATTCTTTATGCTTCATGATGGCAGTCATCCATTTAACTACAGAGGCACACAAATATTTTTTAAATTCTTCCTATACAGCACAAAATGCTTCAAAATACCGACTGTATTCGGCAGAAAAAAAAAAAAAGGCCTCCGTGGAGGAGCCCATTATCCCAGGAAACATCTGGGTATACTCTCTGCACATCTCAAACTGGAGTGTAGCTGTATAACCACTGACACGTCATCTGGAATGAGAATAGTAAGGGATAATAACCAGGCAGGAGGGACATTGGTCCAATCTCTTTTCCCTTCTCCAAGTACTCTTTCTGAGCAGGAAAATCCTTTGTTCTTGCTGTTTATGTACGTGTGTATCTACATTTTAAATTTAACATGGTCTACTGTGCATCTCCAGTAAAATAAACCAGTGCAGGCTTTTTGTGCAAAGAAACGGGTATGGGGATGTAAGTCACAACTGCCCAGCGTGAAACAGGTGAAGCAAGAATTCAAAGCCTCCAGATGTGGCAGGAACTGGATCCTGGACCAGGAAAGCTGGTTTTGAGAATGGAAGGGTTTAGGTAGCACCAAGCGCAGGGACAGAACTGCCAGCAGCACTGGACTGTGTTGTTGGCAAAATGCCTAGGATCTGGCTGTATGCTTAGAAAACGATAAGGAAATAGAAATAGGTCTCAAAGGCCTTAAAAAATGATCCAGAGTTTGTCCTCAGATGCTCCCGCTTTTCCTCAAATAGGGCAGCAAAGAGGAGACCCAAAATCCCAAACATCTGCATCTGACCAGGCGGCAGCAGGCAGTCACCAAGCTCTTCACAGTCCCTGCGGGATGCTTCCCCAGCACCTATGAGCACTGTCCTCCTCAGTCCATATTAACCCTTCTCCACAGCCTTCAGCTTAGCCACGTGTGGCTCGTTTTTTCAGTCCTATACCACTAAACGAAACAAAGCCAGGGCCTCTCCTGTGGCCGTCAACACAGAAAGTCTGGATGGCTAAATCTTTTCTTCCTCTACAGGAAAAAAAAAAAAAAAAAGGATGGCCTGTGGGAGAAGTTCAGCTGGCTCGGGCCAAAACTGCACAGAGGAGCTCACAGCTGAACAGCAGGGCAGGGCTCAGAGCCATGCTGTGGTCCTGCAAAAGCAAAATGAACCTAACGTCTGGCCACCATCAGCACAGAGAACCTTTGCCTGTGCTGACAGCTGTAGAGCCTCCTCCTAGAGCACTAGCAGGTGTTTCAGATCTGCCCACCTTCCCTCTGGCTTGAGATGAACACATGGGATCTAGGCTCATGCAAACGAGGCACACGTGGCCTTGATCTGGCTCATGTCCTGTCCCTGTCTCCGTGATGATAACCGTGGTGTTCATAGAATCATAGAATCATGAAGGTTGGAAAAGACCTCAAGGATCATCAAGTCCAACCGTCAACCCAACACCACCCAACCCACTAACCCATGTCCCCAAGCACCACATCGACACGTTTCTTGACCCCCTCCAGGGATGGTGACTCCACCACTGCCCTGGGCAGCCTGTTCCAATGTCTGAGCACTCTTGCAGTGAAGAAATTTTTTCCAATCTCCAGCCTAAACCTTCCCTGGTGCAACTTGAGGCCATTTCCTTTATTGAACCTCAGGCAATGGCCTCAGCCCATCAGTGTTGTAGCTAACAGTCAGTTAGAGGCAGTGGCAAAGCCCGAGGCCGTGGGCCAACAAAGACACGATGCATGGCAGGTCCACAGCCAGGTCCGTGATCGCAGATGGAAACCAAAGACAAAGGGAGCTACGGGCCCTGTGCCTGCATATTATTGATGCAAGGCTGCTTCCAAGGACAACGGCTCTGTGGGCAAGCAGCAGAAAGGGAGCAAGAAGGGGCTGTGAGGCTCACAGCCCATCTGCAGGAGGTTCTCTAGCTGTGGGAGATCTGGCATGGTCAGACAGTCCTGACTTAGCATAAAGTTAGCTGGCACAAAGTTAGCTCATCAACATTTTTTCAAGTACTATAAACTTACTTTGCTGGCTCCAGTGTGAGTTTATCAGCACTCTGCATCGTGTAGTGGGAGTGTTCGTATTCCAGTGGAGTCTGGATTTAATCTGCAGCCAAACCATAGACACAGCCAGCGAGAGCTGTAACAGAACAAGAAAATGGATAAGTGCACTCATGGTAAAAATTCAGGGAAAAAGAAGTCATTACAGCATGGGGGAGCAAACTGGCAAATGCAAGTGCTGAGCAGAGAAATGAAAAGTATCCAAAATACCAAGTGATTACAGAGGCATGATGTTATACATAGCATATACAGCTCCTATGGATATCAAGTGCAGAGCATGCTGTGACAAATGTTTTGCAAATGGCCCAGTGGAAGCTGAGATATACAGCCTTCACAGTGGGAAAGACAAGTAAAAAACACAGCGAACGAGCTTGTGACATGCTCCCTGTGATCCTTACTGTTCATGTACCACACTAACAGTTTCCTGATAATTTTACTGCAAGTGTCTCCTGCCTTCCTTCAGTGTCACCTCTTCATTACTGAGCCGTGCAACAGAGCAGAGGACCTAATCTAATGTCACCTGAATCCTCTCAAGGATATTCTGGAGACTAAAGTGTCCCCAGTTTATAGATCCACTTTTTCCTTTAGGTAAGAAACATCTTATTGTTATTCGGGTATCTTAGACTGCATTTTAATCAAAGCAGCTAAAGCAGAGTAGAAATTAGCAGCATTCATAACATCCCAGACAGAAAACACAGTTGCTTATAAAGATGTGTCCAAGTAAATGAAAGCAAAAACAATTTCACCTGCTCCTGCTATGTTTATGTCAGACAGGTCTCTGCCTTGTTCAGGGGACTCCTGGTCTGAGAAGTGCCAGGTCCAGCCCTTGGATGCCTGTTGCACATCACTTGGAGAGTCACTTTCAGGAGGTTCCTTACAGGAACTTCCATCAACTCCAAATTCAGGTCCACCCTGCAAAATTTATCTTTAGATAATCTCAGATTGCATCAGCTTTTTTGCTGTGTGGAGAACGTCAGCCCTTGCAGACAAACTCCCTTTAAATTCCGAGAGGGACTCAGACAAATCTTTCATCCTAATGTTAATTTTGTTCCATTCATAATCATGAAATAGATTGACTGTGTTTGTCTGTTAAATGGAGTTTGTTTCATGTTCTTGGACTATTACACTAGTGGGAATCTGGAAAATGAAGGGGTCCAGACTTCCATCGGGGTAGGACTCTTCCCTGTTTGGTGACTCACTCAAATGTTTCAGTGTGAAATGTGACAAAGCACATGATACTGTACTTTTTCAGTAAAGAAAGAACAAATACAAATTTATAGTCTCCACAGTCCTTTGGTGCTGACTGACCTCTCTTAATATTTCAGACAACAGGTAGCCCTGCTGTCATGACAAGTCCGGAGCATCTGAGAAAAATGAACTGAGTAAACTTCTTTGGAAAACGTTCTTGACTTCAAAAGATTTTTAAGCTATAGTTGGGAACTTGGTCATGTTGCAAATGATACAGTTGTATGGAGAAGGTTATCACCTTCCGAGTACTGAAGCAGTTCTGGTTTTATTTATCAGCTATTTCAAGGCAAGGGAGTCTCGGATTTACTTACCTTTTGATAGACCTTATCTGTTTGGAAATAGCACTTGCAAGAAGAGTGACTCGTGCAGTAGAAAAGTAGTTCAGAATATATAAATCTGTGTCATAATATCACCTATTACAGTTACAATGCAGAAAACAACATGGAGTTTGCTGGTGGCACAAAGTCAATGAGCGTGGAGCATCATATTTTACAAGGAGACTAACGGAAACTCAAGGGCTAGAACAATGGAAATGGGGGAAAGACCTGTAACAACATGCAGGGATCAACTACAATTTAACAAAGGTTGAATTGTGAAGGTTTCATCGAGGTGACTATTTCGGGATTTGGCCTGAAAAAAATAGTGAAGTCTTCTCTTGAAAAACAAGTTAAGATACCGTCATACAGACTGTGCAATACTGATACCAGTGATTCATCTGTCCAGCTGTCAGATTATAGCTAATTTAAGTTTTTAGATTGTTTAAAGCAATAGTTTTTATTGGGTTTCTATGTTATAATGTTATTTTAAATAATAGTATTTTGGATACTCTAATGGAGACAGATATTAGATCTGAGTGTTAGAGTTGTCATGATTTATAGAGAGAAGCAAGGCAAAGTTTGGAGGGAGACTTAACGTCTACTGCCAGACCAACTGGCAGAGTTGGAGAAAGCAACTGAATCTGGACAGACTGCTTTTCCACAGACATGAGAATTGCTGCTGTGCCTGAAAACCTGTGTGTTTTCTGTGCTATATGTTTGTTTAACAACAGATAGCTGAATGACTGATAAATAAGGATAGCAGATAGATTACTGAGTGTATCGAAATAAAGAGGAAACAATCAAGATAATAATTAAAAAGGCTTGTAGAAACATGTATTTTTATGTACTTTCTTTAAGGGGGTTATACATGTGAAATATAAACCTGGAAACAATTGTTTTCATGGTTTAGCTTCATGACGTTACGTGTGAAAACACCCGTGCTAAGCTGCATTGCTCCATAATGTGACTTATGCAAAATGTTCTTAATTACTTAGAGACAAAAGTGTTTCAGATTAGGAAAGGGAATCAAGAGTTATCAACTTCATTAAAGAAATTTGATTCAGATTTCGTTACGTGAAAATAAAACAGTAAAAGGATGAAATTAGGCACTGGAAAAATAATATTTACTTTTTCCTGTCATAGAAACAGCTATGAGAATCACCTGCTCTTGCAGGGCTCCGTGAGCTAAGAGATGAAACTTTTCACCATTATTTTCAACTGTGATGTCAAGCCTCAAGAGTACACGGATGTTTTCCTGATGAAATTGCCTCGCAAACAGTACCAAATTTAATTGAGTTATCGGCGTGTTTATTGACACAAGCATCGAATGACTGTCCACATGGACTGCCTGGTCCAAACATTCCCAACCTGGCGGCTGCCCCGAGTGTAAGCCAGACACAATCCATCCCATGTCTAACCTTTGTGGTGCCAGATAAAAGTGACAGGAGCCATGGCACTTACAATAACATGCAGATGGCAACTGTGCCATTGCAGCGTTTTAGTCCGTTTTGGATTCCCATCTACAAAGGCCATTGAGATGGAGGCCAGTGGCAGGGCTGGCTGCTTCGGCAGGACGGCGGCAGGCATGCTGGGCTTGCTGTGCTCTGCTGGCATCTAGGTGACCAACGTCAACGTGTGGGAGAATGACCGTGCCTGCTTGCTGCCGCTGAACAATTTGAACTCTTGAGTGGATTTGCAGGGACGATGGGAGGAGCTGAACACCACTGGTGGACACCACCGTGGGAGAGGCTAAGGTGCACTCCGTATGCCTGTCCAGTCAACATTGCAACGGCTTCCAGCCTGATGAACACACATAAAAACCTTTATTGTGATATGATAACTATTCAACGTTCATGTCTTGAACTACTTGTAGATGTCCAGTGAAATTGAAACTGGGTGGAATAGGCTTGGGCTCCATCGTACCTCCAGATAGAGCCAATGGTATCCTAACCAACACCGTGGTATGAGAAAAAGTGGAAAACAAAACTCCAGCAATGTCCAGGGCTGAATTCGTGTCACCACCCTTTCCCATAACTTACTGAGTGCCCTCATCCCTGACTGCTTATCCTTTTTGTTTAAGTTCTTGGGAAATGTTCCTTAGAAAGAAACTCCAGGGTAAGCTGTGTAGTGTCGCTGTACCAAGCTGTCACTGAGCTACACAGACGAGCTGCAAAGCCTCCTATAGTACTGTTCAAACCCAGTAATATTTACTGATCGGTGGGAATCACCTACCTTGTATTGACCCACTGATTATCATTTGATCCCCAGCTTGCTTGTTGGTTATTAATGGAAAAAAACCCACACACGACTACACTCTTGTGATAAAAGGAAGTTATTCCCTAAAAAGCGTGCATTACCACAGAATAATTACAATTTTTTGTTATTATTATTTTAGATCCTGAGTAGCCAATACATTAATTTTAGGCACACACTGACCTCACTTGGGTTACGTCACTGTGAACCGAGGTCACGCAGGGGAAGGGCAGGCCCTTTGTCTCTGGAATTCAGGCAGTGTATCACTGTGAATAATACAATGAATATACACACACACATATATCTACATTTATACATTCATAATTCCCATGTGTACACAGAATCATGGTTCATTGTATTTAATTTCCCTCTGTATTTAGACTTGCCTGAAATCATAAATATGTCCTCAAGCACAATATGAATTCTATGTATCCCTTCAGCAGAGAAATTTATATTTGAATATTTTTAAAAGATTTTTTTCCATAAATATTGCTAGGCAGTAAGTTTTCCTATTTTTTTTTTCAATATGATGGAAAATTAGTTCATTCTAAAGACTTCGTAATAGTTACCTTTCCACCAGGAAATTTGTTCTTTGTTCTTTTGACTTTCCCAAAAGAAATGAAGGTACCAAGCTATATATTATACCCAGATTTGGAAACAGTTTCAATTTCTAAGCTCTAAATTACCACAAAGCCATTCGATCCATCTATATTTCAAACACTTATAATTAGAGAGATTTATATTTACATCTGGCACATGACAGAGTGGTAACCAGCCTCTTTTGGATCCCGTTGCCCAGACCCTATCCCATCTGCACTGGTCGTGTAGAGGACCGGAGAATGCCGTTAGGGACCCAGAGACAGAAAGTTATAAATGGTGCATAGCAGCAGAGTTAGGGAAATACTTGTGTTCTGCACTTAACAGATTTCCCCGGATTGTGTGGAAAGGAAAGCTGTACATCTGCTGCAGAAAGAAGGGACCAAATAATGTTCTCCATTAGGAAAGATCTGATCTGTGGATTCAGTTCCCACACTGCATGTCAGAACAGGGTTTGGAAGAGGGTGGAGAGGTTTTTGCATTATCACAATGCAAAATATACAAGGCAATAATTTTAGTGGGTTCACTCTGAAATCCAGGTGGAAGCAACAAAATACGAGCACAAAATCAATGTAATGGTCTGGGGTGAAGTATGCATTTTGTTCTTTCTTCGGAAGAGGCCAGCCAGCTAAAAAACCCACAAAAACCTCTCCTTTTTTTTTTTTTTTTTGCTACTTGGCATTGGTCCGGTTTTCCAGAAAAGCAACTCTGTAAGGCTGTCACAACTTTTTGTGATAAAATATAGGGACCTGGAAAAATGTAAGATTTCTGGAACAATCTGAAGTCAGGCTGCAGTGATTTTTCTGTTTTCTTAAAGTTCTTTCGAAAGACTCCAGGAAGGTGCATGGGAGGGACCCTGCGAGTAAAGAGCTGCACTGAAGAGGAGCCTAGGAGGGCTGAAGAAGGAAATATCAACGACTGTCTGGTATGAGACAGGTGTTATAGTTAATACTTGAAATTGCTGTGTAATAGTGATCAGTTAAAATTCTGACACTGACACAAGCAAATATGTATTGGCTTCCTTGCTTTTGAGCATTTATTGAACAATAACTGATACTGCAATAAAGGACCTAAGAAAAATGAGCTATTCAGCTTCTATTAAATATTCATCTAAACAAAATGTCCAAAAACTGTACAAATGAAGCTGGTGAGCGGAGAAAACACTGCTTTGTTCCGGCAACAAAAGCAATACTGCAGGGAAAAAGGGTTTTCTTCATTTCTAACAAATGCTTCGTTCTGATGCGCTCGATTTTGATGGTTTTCGGCTGCTGCAGGCAGAGGAAGCGAGCTGTAGAGTTGTGTTACAAAAAGTCTGAAGATGTTGCATTCCACTTAAGATTTAATATGGAAATGAGGAAATTTTAAAGGGCAAGATGAATGGGCTGTCAGCCTGCAAGCACAGGGAAAGCTAAATTGAGAAGTTGGACAGGATTGTGCAAGACAGTGCTATGCCAAAAGCTGTAACATTAGCACTGAAAGGAGAGCCATAGGCAGCAGAGGGTAAGGTGGTAAACTCCAGCCTCGTGATAGCGAACTTATCCCCGCTGAGGGATTTTGTGAACTGAATTCATAGGGAAACGACCTACTGGAAGGAATTCAGTCTGTAACTGGAGCAGAGGAACAGTATCCGTTAAAGGATGGTGAAGGGGTCAAGCTGTGGTGGTGTGAGGTGGTGGTCTTGCTGTTCTGTTCTGGGTCCATCTTGGGGCATCCCCAGAGGTTGGGGAAAGGTGCAGGACAGGGGTGGACAATCAGCTGTGCTTTTCACCCCTATGGGGTAGCTGTTCTTTACCTGTGGCTGAGGCTAAACACAGAGGTAGGTGGGATTAGTGTGTGTGGGGTGGGGGAGCAGCAACTTCCCAAACAGCTGCTGCTTTGCACGTGGGAGCACTGATCCAAGATGGGTTATCTCTCAGGGTAAGGAGGGGGTAGGGAATGAGATCCTAAAAGCATGCTTGTAAAGAGGGGAAATGTGCTCTAATCATCACACAGGAGGTTTTTTGTGTCTGTGTTGTCATATAATCGAACACAAGTCACTACGTAGGCAGCAGGTGCTGGCTGTGATTGCCTGATGGAACACTGAAAGCCTCCTCACCCCAGTAAATCCACACGGGATTTTAAATTGCTTGTGGCAACAAGAATGCAGTAAGTCTTCTCTTTATTCATGCTGATACTTCTGCTCCTCAAAACCTCATTGCTGCCTGGAGCTGCTGCACAGACAAACCGCTCTGCTCAGTCCCACCAACCTCCTGAGTTCTCCCATCTGGAGTCCTAGAGCAGCACCTGCCCTGAGAAGGACGAAAATTCAAACCCTGCTTTTCTATGCACAAATTAAAAAATAAATTTGTGTTTCTTTTCCTTCAAACTTGTCATGACCGGTCTTTGTTTCAAGACCAAAAGCCTGCAAGCAAAGTAGAGCCGCTTCTGGTGTGCAGAAGAAAAATTTCTGTAGCTATTATCTCCTGCTGAAGTTGCTGCTGTGGTTTATGTCTGCCACTAGCTTCACAGTAATAACAGAGTTTGTTTCTGAAAATACACGTTATCTGTTGTAAATGTTGCTGTTTGCTTTATTAGAGAGTTTATTGTTTTCTTCTAACAAGGAACATCTATAAGCGAGGAAAAAGCCTCCCGATGATTTAATTTCTTGAAGCCCTGGCAGAAGAGGCATAGGATCGCTGTCGCTGTTGCAATTGCAGAATTGCCAGAGGACCCTAATAGTGTGTCAGAAGAAGCTGTTTTTAGTGAGATATTAGGCAGAGGTCTGGCATATTTCTAAACTATATGTCAGGCCTTGAAAGTTTTCAGTTGATTTGTCTCCGGGTTTGGTAAAGTGAAAATCTCCACCGTAAAGGGTTATCACAAGCGTACCAAGGCTGTGTAGCTCAGAGGAGAGATACTCACTCTGAGCACTTATACACAGACCTCAAAGAGCTTTTAATCACTGGACGCTTAACTAATTTGCAGAAGATATCGAAGCTAATGGTTCTAGCCTCCCTTTAATTTCCAAAGCATCCACGGGCAGGCTCTCAAGCTGCTCAGTCACTCAGGGTTCTTACAGGAGTCTCTTTTGAAGGAATACTTCCCATCTGCTACATTTCACTCCTTAGAAATAATTCACACATCGATTTCTGTATTTATTTTGGTGCAAAATAATCTAGGAAGCACTTCACTTATTGTGTTATTTAAAAACATAATGCACGTACATGATAAGTTAACCTTCTTGGGAAATCTACTTGTACATTGTCCTGGTCAGTAAAGAATGTGTTGTTAGTTGAGTAGCAAATGTTCAATTTTTAAAGTAATTATTTTAAATAATGCTATAGGTATTTGAAATTATATACTAAGATGTCATTTTTACTGGCCCAGTTTCTGATGGAAAGTCAGAAATATCTTCTTTGACTATATATACACCATATCCTTATCATTTTAAACAAATTAAAAGAATAAAATTAATAAATTGTTCTTTATATGAAGAAAATATTTCTGCCCTCAGGGTATTAAACATTAATTCTGGAGTTCCAACACCAGGAACCTCCTTCTTTTACCAAAAGCCTCAATAAAGAAAAAAAAAGCAGGAAAAAGCTGGGCTGCTAGCTTCTGATGGAACTGCAGGAAGGGGAACCAGTGTTTGCGGGCGGTTCCAGAACGAAGATGTCTCATGCTCAGAGCTGGGTGCTAGCTCGCGTTGGATGTGCCATCTGTATGCTACCAGATGACTTGTGGGTGAGGGTCACAAGGGGTTTGTAGCACCATCTGGGATCTGATCTTCACCAAAGGCTATTTATTAAATGTACGTGTAAGGCTTCTCCTGTGCAGTGTTCAAGGAGTTGCACATCCCAGAAACCACAAGCAATGACCTGTGCCTGCCTGGTGGGGAAAAACCAAAGCACTCATATCTATACCTACATTATATATACATACACCTAACTACATACATAAAATACTATTCTATTTCTTATCCTATTTTATTTTCCTTTATATGTTTGCATATGTATGCATGCATTTTAACATATATTTATATATGCATAAACCAGACACACACATGCATACGCGTGTGTATAACCGGATCATGTAGGAGTAACTTCTCAGACCAAATGTGCTTGAAAATGTGTCATTAGAGAGTACAGTTCTGATGCTTCTCTTTGGATGTTTTAAAAAATACAAATGGTACTGGCTTCTCTTTCTTTCAAATAATGAAATTTCTGTGTCAGTCCAGGTGTTCTCTGCTGCCTTCCTGAGAGAGAAACCGAAATCCAAAGCAACTACAGCCACGCGCAGTAAGCAAAACTCTTTCCCAAGTAATTAAACATTCATCATACCCAGTGCCCCTGGTTTAAACATAAGGTGCCATTCAAAGTGAAATTATCACTGAACAGTTTTTTGATCAAGTAGTTCTTGGGGCTACTCCACAGACCAGCAGAGGCACTTCAAAGAAGTCTTTTTGTCTCTGGTCTTCTGCCAGCATGCTGCACGTAAACATTACAAGTGTCAGAAAAACATGTTAAAGCTGGAAATTTACAAGTCTTCAAACACTTAACATCTTCTTTCCATTTAAAAACCCAAAAATTTATAGAGAGGTTAAATACTCCTAATTTTGTTTTCCTGTAGATATTTTTCATATACCACTGTTAAAGAACCGACTTTTAGGGTAAGCTGGTGTGTTAAACATGCTGCTAACACTGAATGTAGTCTGACCATCATAAATACATAAGTAAGAAGATTTCATGTGAAATGCACTTAATAAATTTCTATACTGGTGCTGTACAAGGCTTAGGGTTAATGGGAGGGAGATAGATGTTTAAAACCTCTCTATAATTTCTTTAGATGAGGCAGCTGTGTCCTGCACACACCGCAGCCCAGGTGAATCCACTCTGTCCTGATGGTGTGTAACAGAGCTCTTCCACACAACAGAAACATGGTCATACTGAGGCTCCAAGAAACCACATAAAAACTATGTGGAATTGAAAAAAAAAATATAAATAATTCCTTGTCTGCTTTTCAGTTGTTCTTTCTGTATTTCAGATTTACGGTTTATTTAAATATCTTTCATCATTTCTTGAACTTCTAAACCAGATCTGTTCGTGTTTCTTCAAGCGACGGACTGTGCTGCTTTAGGCTGCAGGAAGTAAGGAGACATTTAAATGGTAATTATCTTCTTTTTCTGCTTTTTAGACTTTCTGTGGGGTGACTTGATCACTGAAGTAGAGCAAATGCGCAGAACCAAGTGTCAGGAGAGCTGTAACCTGCAGTGTGCTCTCCCAGTACAAACTGACACTTGGTCCTTCACACCAGCCAACTGTTGTCTGCTTGTGTGTCTAAATTACTTCTAGAACCTTGAAATAGCTTACATGTGACTTCATGGCGGAGGTGGAAGTCCTTTCAGTCCCCTTTTTTACTAGAAAAGGGAAAAACCTCTAGGTTTTACTGAAATACTGAGAGAGGGAAGGAGTGGGGGGAAAGTGTTTAGAGAACTTCAAAAATGTTCTCAGAAGTAGAATGGATGGGAAAACATTTACAATTGCTCTCCAGCAATCTTATGTGTAACAAAAATTGAGAATGTATGGAGTTTGCATAATTTTTGCCATTTATTGCCATATAAATGGCAAAAATTATGCAAAAATAGAAAACTTTTTTTTTTTTTTGCAGAAACTTAACCATACTGTCTGATATTGAGGGACAGGCTGGATTGCTTCATCTTTGATTGAAAAAAATATAGCTAAAATTGTCTTCAGTAATGCCATTTCTTCAGAGGAAGAAATGATAAGTGGACCTTGCATGCGTTGGAGGTCCTGGTTCCCTAACAAGAAACAGCTGTTTCGGTACTTGGAATGTTTTGCATAATAAACATATTGGCAGATTGATCCATAGTCATACCTTTCAGTCATGCACTTCCTTACAAGTCCTGCTTGTGTTTGTGATGGTTTTGGTGGTGTAAATTTAAACTGAAATTAGCACCATTTTTCACTTGAGCGTTTCGGTTATTTTCAAAGCTACCGGGTAGTAAATATCTAAATGAAATTCACCCCGCTCCTGGTTTTGCTCTGAGAGACTTTGTTGCATTTTTCACCTGATATGAAACATAAACCTTTCTAAAACTGTCAGGACAATAAGAATTCTCTGTTGCCGTTCAGCTTCTTTAAGCCAGTCTGAAGGAATCGGTGCTTTTAAGCCATTTGTTCTT
>VZTO01025866.1:127163-172764 GCA_013400615.1 Syrrhaptes paradoxus
TTTGTTAATGCAGCCCAGGACATCGTTGGCCCTCAGGGCTGCTGGCACACACTGCTGGCTCGTGTCCAGCTTCTCGTCCACCAGGACCCCCAAGCCCTTCTCTGCAGGGCTGCTCTCAAGAAGATCTTCTCCCAGTCTGTACAAGTACCTGGGGTTGCCCCGGCCCAGGTGCAACACCTTGCACTTGGCCTTGTTGAACCTCATGAGGTTCTCATGGGCCCACTTCTCCAGCCTGTCCAGGTCCCTCTGGATGGCATCTCTTCCCTCTGTTGTATCGACTGCACTACTCAGCTTGGTGTCCTCTGCAGATTTGCTGGGGGTGCACTCGATTCCCCCATCTATGTCGTTGATAAAGATGTTGAAGAGCACCGGTCCCAAGACAGACCCCTGAGGGACACCACTTGTGACCGGCCTCCATCCAGACATAGAGCCATTGACCACAACCCTTCGGCTGCCACCAGCCAACCAATTCTTTATCCATTGAGCAGTCCATTGTTCAAATCCATACCTCTCCAATTTTCTACTTTCCTTGTGACCAGAGTAGGCATATGGCAGTGCAGAGATGGAGCTTGAGGTCTTTCTTTCTTTAGGAAAGAGACGACTGCGTATGTCTGTTTGTCACACACCACAGCAATGTGGGCTCTGAGTTTTGAGCACATTGAAACGCTAATGCTGCTACATAGAGTTTAATATTACATATGGGTCAGCACTATGTGTAAAGAGGAGAATGACATTCCTCCAGGGACAGATAATATTATTTGTAACAGAGTTCTTGCACTTTTCAGTGATAGTATCAATTGTTTACAGCTGACTGAAACAAGGAGTTGAGTTGGTCTGATAAGAGATTGAGGCTTGGGTCCAAGCCCAGATCCTTTTACTAAGGCTGCGGTGGAGTGTGTTGTAAGACTGTGTAGCCAGGGAGTTGCTGAAAAAGTAGCATAAGCATTTCTAGGTAAAAACCTGATTCCATGGCAAAATATTCATTAACTGTAATTAATTAACAGCAGCTGAAATAATTTGGATAATGAAACATGCGGTAGCATGGAAACAACCGATTTCNTTTCAGGATTTCCCCCCTACTTTGAGGCTGATATATTGCTGTACAGAGAAAATAAAAGCCTTTGCTAATACCAGAAACGTGCCATTGCCTGAACTTAGTGAAAGGCTTAATTTTATTTTCATTTATGAAGGTTATGTCTGCTAAGTCAGACTCTAATAGTGAAATCGAATTCTGGTGTAATTATTATGTTGATCTTTGAAACAATTTTCTGCTCTGACCATTATGGAGGGAACAGCAGCTGAAATACTTTGGATAATGAAACATATGGTAGCATGGAAACAACCGATTTCAAAGGGAGAAACCTTCCCATTACAGAATTCCATAATTAAAGGTCAATCAATGGTATTTCTTAGTTGTCAGTTACACATAGGTTGGCAGAAATGTCAGTGAGCTGGAAGCCAATGAGTCGGTTCCAGTAGTAACCTGAATATAAATCTCCATCCCTTTTTAACTTTGGGCAATGAAAGAAAATTAGAGAAGAGATGCAGAAAAAGAAGGGGATTAATTTCTTATGTACTAGGCAGGCCATAAAAAGGACATATTTTTACTAGTGATCTGCAGTGACACATGCTGATATTCAGAAATTGGCCTTGTGGAACCCAGGATACACCTACTGCAGTTATTTAAGGGGGGCAGGGGGCTAACCACGGAATAACATCTCTGCCTCTTAGCCCCATGCCCGGGCTGCCTGTGCCCCGCGGTTTCTCTTTCGCTGTCGCAGCCTAACCTCAAAACCAGCTGCATTAACAGACAGAGGAAGTGATTACCCTGGCTGCAAGGATTATAGGGAACATCTCAAAACACAATCATAGAAACTTTAATTTTAATTGATTACCTTTATTTTAAAACGTGGGGGGTTTTCCCTCCCCAGTGATGTACACTTTCCACGTTTTTTTGCCGCTAATTATCCCGACGTGTGCTCACTCCTTGCAAAGACAGGAGTGGATCTTTTTTCCTCCCGTTTCTCCTGTTCTCGCCCCGGGCTCGGCGGAGGGAGCGCTGCGGCGGCGGGGCCAGCAGGGGGGGTCCCACACCGCGCCCCGGCCCCACCGGCACCGGGCGGCGGGGGTACCGCGGGCCGACCCCGGAGGGTTCCTTGGGTACCAGTGAGGTGCCAAATGGGTGGGCGGGGATCGGCAGCTAATCAGTAGCAGAAGCCACTGACCCAGTGGGAAAGAACTGTTCTGTCACTGTCCTGATGTCTCCAAAGACAAACAAAAATAAACAAACAAAAAGGCAACCACTTTTTTTGGATCAAAATAGAACCAGAAAAATAATTTTTCTGCATTTTAAACATTTCTATTTTAAACATATAGGAAAAAGATAACGACAATCCTGACGACAGCTGAGATCACGCTTACTTCTGACAACGTGATCCTCACTATACCGCATGATTGGGTCTTTTTTTGTTTTGAAACGTGTTCAAAAGGTCCGCCTTGATACGTGCATGAGAACTGAAACTCTCTCATCTAATGTTTTTCAAAGTAGCTCCTCCTACAAGTGTGACTCTTCTAGAGGGGATTTAGTTTTGAGTTATTTCTTCAACAGCAAAATTTAAATGGGTCTCCACTGTATCAGTTAAATCTTACATCAACATGAAAGATATTCTGTGAGTGACTTTTCCAGTTTTGTATCTGTTTAAATGCAGTTTACCTACCTTTATCTTTTTTGCAACGTAACTAGTGATTTTTTTAAACTAGTATCAGGATCTGTATAGTATTTCTACAGGGCTTTTGACAAAAAGGTAGATTTAAAAGCATCATCAAAAAAGCACATGCATGCATTTACCTTGCTTAAATACTTTTCAAAGAAATGTGCCTTCTGTCTGGAATGGGAACCTTGTGAAGATGCTTTACATCCAAAGACTTTGACTGAACTGAAAAACAATAAGGCAGCCAACATCTTGCCCTGAGAAGATGGCCTTTATCTTAAGCTCTCTTGCACTGGAAGACATTTATCAGCCATGAGATTTAGAAGATCAGTTAGACACCTTGGACAAAGTTCATGCAATGCATTAGTCAAATGGATGAAGACCTTAAATTTGCCATGAAATTATGTCAGTGTGCAGAGGAAGATGAGATTGCTTGCAGCAGCTTGCAGGCACACGACGTCTGTGTTGCCAAGGCATTCTGCAGCATTTAATAGAGATTGAGCTTCAAACTTCTTGCTCAAGTACCTTGCATCACTATGGTTTGGCTGAAAAGTGACTAAGAGCAGATCACTAGCTGTCTGGATGTCATATGCTTGTCTTTCTGCAGGTTATGTGGATGACAGTCTGAATTAAGTCTTTTGCATGTCAGCAAAAGAGAATGCGCTGTGCAGCTGAAGGCTTCCCATCAGCGCTGATCTCTTTTTACTGGGCTCAACTATTCCTTGTTTCGTCCAGTCTGTGATGCAACAGTGATGCCGCCTGAAATCTTTTCATGTCATTGCCAGCTGAACGTATCAATCACATAATAACTGAAAACAGATTGTCAAAAGCATTAGAGGAAGAATTGTTTCTTTTTTTTTTTTTAAGGCTGTAAGTGAACAGACCTCACAGTACAGACATTGTTTCCTGTCTCTTCTGATGGGATGCATGTTAGGTTAGCTGCTTGTTCAGCAGTTGTGGACTTCTACTGCTTCTCCAGTGAGACAGCAACGCACGGTCATCAGTGTCTAGTTTTAAAGAGAAGTCCAGGAGGATAAGAAGGGATGAGTACATTATTTCCAGTGACTGGTGATATTGATGGCAACTCTCCTCATCGGTATAATCTTACCCAGCAGCTTCAGTCTCCATACTGACAGGTCACCTCTCTTTGTGGGGTGAATTGTTTTCCCTTTGCCTGGATTCTCTAATGGTCTGCTGGGGACAAAAGGTGTGATACTGGGTGTTGAGGAAGGATGCAGCCAGGGTTGATCTTGACCGTGGCAATTACACAAGGATGCACATGGAGAAGTGTGGTGAGAGGAGATGAATGTCTGAATGACTCTCTGCCCATACTGGTAATACTGGTAGCTGCTGTTTGTCAGCCTCTCACAGACCTGCAAGAATTGAGGTAATCTAACAGGGAATGGGTAAAGGCATTGTCAGGATGTTGAGAACTCATGTGAATGTGCTGACATTGGGGAGTACTGGTGGAGAGACAACAATGTTCATCCCACAGCTCTGCATTAGCAGTGTGGATTTCCTGCTTCCTGCAAGTGTGCCACACTTCAAAAGGAGTAACAAAACCACCTTTCCCTACTCCTCGAGGGTTGCTACTCATCTTTGTTCCTATTCTCTTCTCTTCCAATACACAACATTCTCAAATTCCCCCAAAAAATCCTCCAGTACACTGAACACACACAGAGAGGGACTCCTCAAATTAAGGATTTGGTTGCCACCAGTGCCTCCCAAACTCAGCACCCTGTCTCCAGGACGCAGCCCAAGTGAGAACATATTGCTGTGCTTCTTCAGGTGTGTTCTGAGGTCCTGCACTTCTAACAGTGACACACTTCCTAGGACCAAATTCCGGTGAAGGGTGAGTGATGTGGTAAGAGGATGCGATGGGAAAGGCTGAGGAAAAGAAGTTTAAACATTTAAAGTGTAGCAGAAGCAGAGAGAACGGGAAAATCTTCAGTAACAATTCAATGAAAAATAGGAGCTATGGTGATGTTCTATTCCCTTTACATTTTATTAATACCGTGATTGTTATGCTTTAGAGCATTTAATATCACTGCTACGCCGTGTTACATTAGTTCATGCTCCTGTTAAAGTCTTCAGGAGTTTGCCTTTGCCTTTGGAAAAAAAAATAAAATCTCACTCGTCATAGGTAGTGTGAAAACAGCATGGCACAGAGCAGTTTCAAAACATAAATTGTTGATAGTGCCTGCAACAGAAATTTTGGTTCGCTCTCTCATTTTGATCCAGTACTGGTGAAACTGGGAAGCAGTGATATGATTTTTTTTTTTGCTCGCGCACAGCACAGAATGGAACAAGCAGCACACGTTAACTCCCAATGCCCACACCTCGCACACCGACAGGCCCCAATAAAACATAAATAGTGTGTGCTGTTTATTTCAGAAAGCCAGAACAAAACCAGGATGGCAACATGCTAATCACAGGAGAACTTCCTCAGCATTGCTCAGTCCCTGTAGACCTTTATGCCTGTGCTTCAGCAAGCCTGCCACCCTCCCTGCTTCTTGCAGCAGAGAGTGCCTTTGGATGCACGACCTTGCTCTGCACTCCCTGCTGCCTTCCCGTGTGTTTTAGGAGCTGTGGGTTTGTGTCTGCTCAGTGCCTATGGCAGTGTTCAGAGTGATGGTTCCATGTTTACCAAACCCACCAATATTTCCACACACGGTGTTATGTGGGGTGGGTGCTGAAGGAAACCTGAGCTCACAGTACTTCAAACACGGACGAGTGAGCAGTTATGGGACATGAAAAAGCTGAGTACAGGATATTTATTTTATACATTTCAGAATCTAAGGAACAGGATTATATAATGCAACAAAACTCCCCAGAGCTTGGTTTGCTTGGATCTGGATTACATCTTTAAAGCTATACTTAGAATTTCAATAGTTAAAGTGGTGCTCATTTTGCCACTTGTTTTAAAATAATGTTTTTCTATATTAAAAGCATTATTGGCCAGATGGTACTTTTTATAAATTACAATAACAGTGTTTTATAACTGACTGCAAATCACCGACTGAATACATGACACTATATAAACACACCAATCTTATACCTTTAAACAAGAGATGTAAAGTCCTTTGCTAACAGAAATACTTGGATACAGACCTATCCCTTCTCTTGCTTTCAGTGTTTTTTCTCCGTCTGCTGCTCTCCTGTTCCAGCACTTACAGCTCAAATGAACTCAGTGCCACAAGCTTGGCTTTTGCTCTGGGACCTACCTAGCAAGCATGGGTGACAACCATTCAGTGACTATCTGTTGAACACAATCCCCCAGCAAGAGAGGGATTTGGATCCTTTTAGGAGGAAGAATTTGCATTTTCACATGTCATGTCCCTCCCATTCTTCATCATTATACCAAGATTATCTTCACCTGATACAAAGGATGGGGTTTAATTGTTGCATAGGAAGGGGTTTAATTATTGCATAGCAAACATGTGGAGAAAATTACAGTGATAAAATACTTTACCTCCAAATTTTGAATTAGAAGATTGCATCAAGGATGCTAAGAACAGAGTAGTGGTCTTGTCTTTTTTTTTTTTTTTTTTTTTTTCCCCTAAGAATGACACAACATCTAAATGGCAGAGCAGGGAATAAACCCCTAAACTACCAAGAGTGATGCCTTCCCAGATCATGAGCCCAGCACTTTTCCCGAAGAGCCAAGGTTAATATTTATCTATGCCGCATGGCAGTAATTTGGAAGGTGTTGATCTCGGGGATTAATTGCTGCTTTAAACAGGCAGTTAACAGTTTAAACAACATTTTTATTGGCATACAGTAGTTAAATGTCTGCTAGTGTGCTGATGGGTTTATGATGACTAAAGTGAATTAGGAGTTGGTCTTTGAGTTGAGGCACCGGGTCATTTGAGCACCCTGGGCTAACATATGTGAGATGTACAGTAACCGGTGAACACAGAGAGGAGAATGTTCATTTTTAAATATTGTACTTCAGACCGTTTTCTGCTCTATTTACATTTGGAAACGGAGCTCTCGGGCTACTGGTGCTCCAGCGACCCAGTGCCTGAGCACACACGCTCCCGAGGACACAGTGCAGGCTCCGGTGCTCGTATTTCATTGCTGATGTTCCATGGGATACAGCACCCTGCTCGGAAGAAGTATTGCCAGGGTGTCACAGGTCCTGTGCTGCACTGTGTTCACTGAAGTGGCTGAAGAAGCAGCTGCAAAGCTCATTGCACTTATTAACGTGTTCTTTGGATCCAGTATAGTCAATACAGTGTTTATATGACCACTGGCACTAGAGGAAACCAGAGATACTTGTAATCCCATTAGTTATCTCTGGTTTTACTGCTTGGTGATTAGGCATGTTGAGATCTTCAGTGTGATCACAAGCCTGAGACCTTTATCTTGGTTGCCTGCTATAGGTGCCTATCTCAAACAGTGTACCTGTGCCTGTTCTCCCCGGGAAACCACAGTCTGGCAGCACCCACAACTGCACCAACGTGGGTTTTACACATCTCTCTGGGCATCTGCGCATGAGTGGGTTGTACACGTGTGCCAGAGGGAATTTCTGGCTGGAAGGTAGTATGTGATTGCAGCGCAACACAGAAATGTCTAAGCTACAGGGCTGGTTATAGCACAGTGCCTGAGCCTCAGTACGAGGCATACCCTATCCCCAGGACACGGATTCCTGTCTCTGTATTCCAACCCTGCAGGAAAATACTGGCTCTGATTACTATTAATGACCTGGTTCTAGCAGGCCAATTAGTCAGAGCCAGCTTGTGATAAATGTTTCTCCCATATAAAATCATGACAGCTTGCTGTCTAAGTATAGGGTGAGTGCATCCCATAGTTCATCCAGAAAGTGCGACGCGGGGCTGCAGCAGGGCTATTCAGCGTGGCACGGCTGGCATGCCTTGCTGCTGCAATTCCACAGGATGCTGCTCACAAACCATAGCCAGCCTCTTGCCTCACTGCTATTTATCTGTGCTGACTTCTTGTTTCCTAATTAAAAATGTCATGTACACTGGGAGGAAGCTGACTGGCCTCTTAAAATAATTTTGACCAGTGTATTGAGGTCTCTTGTTAGTTAAACATAAATTCTGGTATTATGGAGACACTGTCAGAACGGAGAACAGAAAGCCAAACCCCTGCCTTGTACCCATGTATGGAAGGTGAAACTAGAAGCTGTTTGCAAAAATAATAGGTGTGGGGAGAAAAGTACACCAGAAAAATATAGGAGATATTTTATTTATAAACCACCTTCCTAAATAAGAAATAGTTGCAATTCTTAGTCCTAGACTGTCTGTGCCTCTCCCTTTCAATGGCTACGCTGCTGTTTACTCACCTCTGACACTCCAAATCCTGCTGGCTGATTCCTGCCTTTTCTGTGCAATACCCGTCACCCAGATCCTAACTATCAGCTGCTGGGAATGGATTAATAAAGAGACTGTAAGGAAGCTGCCATGGTCCTAGAGACTGCAAGGTTTTAGGTAGACTGAAGTCCAAGTCTTGCTATCGAAGTATTCAATTAACATTTGACTTAATTTCCAAAAATGCATGTAGTTATACAGGTACACAATCTATTTAGTACTGCTGGGAAAGTACTTGAAATTCTGACTCAACATATCTAAAGCTCAGAAAACACAAAGAACACAAGTAAGATTTAAAGGATTTTTTTTCTGGCAAAAGCTGGGCTCCGTCAGACCTGTCATACGTTCACATAGTCATGGTGAGCTTGTATTTCCTGCAATTTGAACAGAAATGCAACTTTATGTTGGTTTTCTCCAGGTTCTAGAAGAATGTACCACATTTTTTTGGCTTTGTTCCATTTATCACATTTTGTTAGAGTATTTCCATTCAGCTGGGGAATCTCTAGCTTCCAAGCTGGATTGCCTATGCTAACTCTTGGTATTGGTCAATGTCAAAATAGCTGCACCATCCATGTTCTCCTTTCTGCTTCTGTTCTTACTATTTACCCTCTCCAGAACAAGTACCAGGAAAGAGGTCCTGAATGCTGGAAGACTGGGCTGCTTGTATTGTGAAATATCGTTCCCGTTGGCTGCTCCTGCTCAAGTCAAATTCTGGCCAAAAAAATTTAGTTAAGTTGGATGAATGCTGAGCATACTCATGGGGTTGAGCGCGCCCATTCATGAAAAATACAGCAAAGGTGAGAATTCAAAAAGCTGCAATATTGAGATTGCTCACAGTTGGGACTGTAGATCATTTCTGATTTGGAAGGAAACACCTTTCAGAAACACTAGTGCCTTCACCACGTTCTCCTTTTAACCAGACACCTACAGCAATTAAGCCGTCTTGTTGAACTCAAACAAGAATAGCAACTCAAGATCTTAATCCCATGATTTCCCAGTTTAAAGCTACAACAAAAGTTAGGGATGCCACCCATGTGATTAACTGTCAGCTCGTACAGCTAAAGGAGGGGTTTCATCGTTCTTTTGACTGATAGCAGAACATGTGTAGGACTGTTCTAGAAAAGCAGTAGAGCTGGATTCCTTACAGAAGCTTGTGAGTTGGAGAACTGGTGTAGTCCCTGTATCTTTTCCCTGTTGGTACGTTGGTGCATGGATTACTCATTTTCAAGGCCATTTTTCCCTCACCACTTGATTTGCAGGAATTTTTCAAGGTAGAAGTTGATTAAAGCACCATAGAAGGTCAAGAGAAGAAGTTCATGTCCTTAACTTCTACCACAGAAGTGTCATTCAGGCTGATGGACAGTATGGCCGACACGGCTGAACCAGCCAAAGAAATCAGAAGGTTCATTCACGCCTTGCTGTGAACACATACGCGGAAAAAGCTGCGTCTGATTCCTGTCTCTCTCCAAATCAGGCAGCGAAGGGTTTAAACATGGGACTGCTCTCCTTAGCAGTGGTATCACTTCCCTCTCTATCGCACCTGGGTGGCAAAGAGCAGAGCTGCAGAGGGGCCTGGGAAGGAAAGACTTTCTGACGGGGACAGAAGGCTTGAGCTCACCGGAGCAGTGTGCTGGGGAATGATCTGTAGGTCTCACAGTCCTTCCGTGCATAACACAAGGGATTCTGTCACCAGCATGTGGGCTTTTCTGTCTCTAATGCTTGTCATGAATAAGGATTTTAAGGACCTGATCCAGGATGTTGGTTTCCATTGGGTAGGAAGGCTGTAGCCTTGCAGCACTTAACCCCTAAGATTCCAAAGGAAAGATCTTGAGTTGCTAACCCATAGAGTCTGAAGAAACTTTGATTGTTTTGTTGATAGATATTCAACTTTTACCAGTACTTAGGATAATCTTTTTTATTTACCCTTGACTGAGGGAATACAACTTTTCCTTCCTTGGGCAAATCATTCTACCCAGGTTCCTTCGTGACCTCAAGAACAGATGCACATATTGCACTGTACTTGGGGCTACATGTTAAATTAATTCAGAAGCTAAAGGCAATGCACCAATGGTTTGTTATTTCTCTCCTTTGCCTTTCCCTGGTGAGGAATAAGACCTGGGGATAGTCCATAGAACAAGTGAACTGTTCAACCAAACAACATTGCTGATGAACCACTTCCACAAAATTGTGCTTTCGATGTAAATTTTAACAGAAGGGACATTCACATCGTGGGGCTAAAAGGCTTGTAGCCGTGGGAAATATCTTTCTTTTAAAACCTGGCAATTGTTATGTTTAGGCTAGGTTTTACAGTAGAAAAATCACTGTTTTCAGTCCTCTCATCAACCATTTTAGATTAGGGCATCTATTTTTTGTTATTTTCAAATGGAAATGTCATGCCCACCCTGTTCAGTTACTGCACATCACTCCTGGTAGGGTTGGAAGCTGGTCTTTGGAAATGCTTTGAGTATCCTCAGTGTGTGAAAGACCCACAGACAGGTAACAAGAGGGTGCTGGAGGTATTCCCTTTTTCCCATGATGAATGAGAGCAAATTTAACTGAATTACTCTACATGTTTTTCCTCTACATGTGTAAGCTCAAAGGTTTGTTATGGATACAGGAACAACTCGACTTTCCCATGTTCTTGACAGCATGACAATAAGTTTTGAGAAGACACCCAGCAACCTTACCTGCCAACACATTTGGAAAGAGTCCGACAAAGCTGTTCCCCTGGGGAGCCTGGCAGCCTCTGTAGGAGACAAAATTCAGACAGGTCATACGGCACAACCAGTAACCCAGAGGTTTCTGTGGGAAACCACCTTGTTCTTCTAAGAGCTGCTGCTTTTTACCACTCTGCTAATGTTCCCAGCTGTTTACTTGCTTCCAGGTGTGAAATCAAACGCCAGGAGAGCCGGGCTGGGCTGTAGCATGGTTCAGTGCCCGTCACCATATTCCTTTGAGGGAAGGATCTGGCAAGCAGCCCCATGTGGGATCATACCTTAAACATGCACATGTAAATAGCAACCTTCAGTCCTGAGGTGTAATTCGTCCGAGATGACTACTTGCTTGTTCCCAGCAGAGTAGTAAAAGGAATCACACAGGTAGTAAGAGAGTGTCATTGCGTGGTGAGCCCTCCCCAGCATCTGCTCCCAGTACTGTCTGGATTCTGTAGGGTCAGCAAAGATCCTGCATCCTGCTCTGGTCCCAGCATCCTGGTAAATTGGGGCCATATCCACTGAAGTCACTGCAGAAATCTTAGCATATACCCAGTCAGATTTATGGCACTTCAGATCCCGTTTTATTAATCTGAATTTATACCTTTAGAATTATTTTTGGTTTTGGAATGTGCTCTGTGAAGAACAAACATTTTGTGTCCTGCTGTGTGGCACTGGTTTACCCAGAGGTGAAAGCTCGCTTCTCGCACCCATACTCAGTGACTTCCCCCACACACCGAGGAAGCTGAGCTGGAGTAACTCCAGTTACAGCGTGTGACATGACGCAACCTTATTGCAACTCATCTGCAGCAACAGCGCACATTGCAGCAGAAATGTAAAGAAACAGGAGATTTTGGTTTCCTAGAATTTGTGTCTGAACTCTGAGCATGCATATAGTTCTGTGACAAAAGCTATTAAATTATTTCCGTGCTAGATATGTGGAAACTGATATAATGTGAACGTAACCTTTATCTGGATATTGAATTCTCATTTGCTTTGCCTTGTAGGGTTGGTTGCATAGCGAGCTGCAATATTTTGTGTAGCTACTAAAGAAACAATGTCTGTGAGACTGTGCATGGTGTGGGAAGGACCCATCCCTTCCCTGTTACACAGAGGGAAGAGTCCAGGGAACACAAAACTACTCATTGTGTAGTAGGAAATGGTCTTAGGAAAATAAAGGGTCTTAAACACATCCATGCCCCTACTCATTTTCTGGCTGATCCTCTGATTTTCTGTGCAATCCTGGACAAATCATCTATTTTATATCCACAATATATAATCTAAGAGCCTACAGAAGTACCCACAGTGACTTTGGCTGAACTTTGAGAACAATTTTTTTTCCTCATCCCACTGAAATTTTCAGGTCTTAAAAGCTGAGACAAGTCACGTCGGTCACGTGGCACTGGGATAATAACCTGCACACTTATCAAATTGGGGAGAAGACACCAAAGCACTGAAATTCTTGGATCAAGATATTTTGCTTGGTTGTTTGCTTGTTTGGTTGGTTTCTTTTTGGAAAGAAAAAAGGAAATATCTTAATACTAATAGGAATTTTAGAAAATAAAAGCTCATCTTATTTCTGAACCTGTTTTCCTTAGAGAAAACGTAATTCCTTAGAAAGTTGCACCATGGAATTAAGTGGCTGCAGATTTGGAAACAAGCTTTTTTCTGTGTTTGTTGTTGCCCTTCTGCCTGTGTATGGGTCCATGAGTGTGCCAGGGAAGGGTGTAAACTGAACCCAGCCTGGCTGGTCCGATGTTCTTGTCCAAACGACTTTGTTACCTGTTCGGGGGAGCAGCAAGCTGACCTTGGTGGTCCCTGTGTTGCGGGATTGGAAGTGTCCGAGCTGCTAGCTAGGGATGCTGGTGGGTAGCTCAGGCTCTGCCATCAGCAGGAGCAGTCCCACAGGGTGCTGGGTTCCCGCGCTGCCGGCAGAGCTGCTTCCACTTCAGCAGTCCCTCGAGATCCTTGCAGAGATTGATGCGCATCCCAGCATCATTCATGAGCCTCTTCTGTGCGTCCCCTTGGGTTCGAAAGGCTGTGACAGAACAGCTCCTGGGGTTCCTCTGGGCTCCTGCCATCCCTCCCTCACCTCCCTGTGAGACCCCCACGGTCCGGCACACAGGGTGTCTCGGGTGCACTACCCCCCAGCACAGATGCAGCAGTACGGGGTCACTGAGCGGGGGGGGGGGACTTGGTTCTCTCCAGGAAGGGAACCTCTTGGGCTCCTGCAGGGCTCTGACACATCTCCCTGCTGTTGCCTGACCACCATGTGCTGCCTGTCACCCATCCCTGTGGGCCCTGGGCTCAGGGATGAACCAGCCTTGGAGAGGTGGTGTGGCAGGGAACTAATCTGGAGACAAAGGAGCAAACGCTAAAGATGCCTGACAACTCTTGATGGTCCCGATGGCTGTCACCCTTCAGGAGGAGGGGGACAGAAGGGGAAGAAGCCACCCGAATGCAGGTGGCCATGCAGTAGCAACAAAATGAGCCTGCTCTTCCGTGAAATTGTTTCTCATCTGAAAAACACCAGCTGGGAGTTTACAATCTCCCTTTTCCATGTTTGTATGAGAAGGCTGTTAAATACTCTGCAGAAGGTGAAGGAGGCATTTGTGTAAACAACAGCATTTTAAAATACAAACTGAAAATCTCAGAAGCCTTTGTACACCCACCGTTGCTATCCCTCTTTTAGCTGCTCTGGGACCCTTTCATCAAGTTCTCTTTTTACTTTTAAAAAAAGCAGATATCGTTACCATGTTTGTGCTCCGGTATTTTATGCCAACGTTTCAGCTCAGTGCTGGACCCTACAGCCTTCTTCCTGACAGCAGCTCTCCAATCTTATGTGATAAAATCTCTTGCAGTCACATTTCACAATAACTGCAAAGACAACACAATAAACCGCAGCAGAGCTGGTTCTGGTGAATTATGAGAAATGCTGTAGGAAGGCAAGATAGCAAGCTATAAGTTTGGTTTTCAGAGACAGAAAAAGGAAAAAAAAAGAGTGCAAAGGTGGGCTGAACAGCTCAGAGGTGGAAGGATATTCTGATTTTGCTAAAAGTGATATTAGCATTGATGCTTTGCTCTTTGCTTTGTATTCTCTCCTCTGTGTATTGGACATAAGATAAAGCTTTCTTTTTTCTCTGTATTATTGCAGGGGGTATTTCTTATTGGTTCAAATGCAGTGGCTTTTTCCCAATGCAAGATGAAAAGCCTCCATCCCCCGTTTTGGCTTCCTGAGGAGCAGGATGGATGCCTGGATAAATATTCCAGGCAGTTCTTCTGAAGGAAATTGCAGTTGTGGCACAGGTGGCAACTTCCCGAACACTGGAGATGCTCGCACTCAGTATTCTTGCAGGTAGGTTTTCTTGAGGGTAAAACCTTGCAGGTTGTTTTTATTTGGTGATGCACTATTGCTCTTTAGAAGACAATTTTACATTCATGGGAAGAAAATGGTGCAGAGTGGTCTGCTGGGGTGTTGGCTCATACAACAAATATTACAGCAGGAACTTAGATCCCAATTCCTCTGAATTTCAGGAATATTCCAATCCCATTTCTGATTTATGCACTTTTGATTTGTCTCTAGCAAGCATCAAAGGCTTTTTTTGAGTGTAAGACAGTTTCCTAAGCAGTTACCGAAATCTTTTTCTGAGGAAGTTGCCCCTGACAAAGTTTCTACATATAGCGAGAGGTGCCTGTATAGCCCACACAGACTCGCAAACTGGAAGAAGTGGTTTGTGTGTGATAACTGCACCGTAGTACAGAGGACAATCTGGAATAGCCAAGCCACCACCCCACACTGTTTTATAATTAGTTACCTTAGTTTAGGTGCCAAACATGGGAAATTACTATCCCCTGAGCTGCCGTTTCCCATCACTGGTTGACAGCCTTGATTTCTTTATATGCTGTAAAAAACCTCTCTGCAAACTCTGCTAAAGGCACCCAACTGTCTCAGCAAAGGAGCTAAAGCATGTGAGGGTTAAACCTAATATTTTTTTTCCCATAAGTGTCATTCGCTCAGCTTAGAATTCTTTAATAGCAGCGCAGAACCAAAAGCATTTTTAATTTCAGTGCTGTGTATATTTACAGAGGGCTTACAACAAACTTCTACACTTTATCTTCATTTTAATAGCTCAGTGTGAACATACAAAGTGTATTAAGGTGGACTGCCTCGCTTATGAAAGTGACGTGAATCCGCCCAAAGCCCCTCGCGGTCGCGTGCGGCAGGGGCTGGAGAGCCAGGAAGGGTTGGGGTCATGCATCCAGCGGGTTTGTAAGATGATCCCTCCGCACCGAGCCGTCAGCCGTCCTCGGCGTAGGGGCATGCTCATCCGCGCATTCCCGTCAAGTCATCTCCTGAAAGGCTGCTGGCTTCCAGCTTGGCTTGAAAGTGCAACCTTAATAAAACTCACTGAAGTCTGCGAGAAAATAGCAGTTCTGCTGCAGATAGTGCAGGGGAAAGAGCCTGGGACATGCAAAGGCAGCTGACTGAAGCAGGCTACATGCTGGACTGTAACAGAGAGGAAACAATAAATCTCAACTGCCGCGCAATAAATATTCCCAGTTTGAACTAAGGAAGCTATCATCTCATAGTGGAATTAAAAATATTACCGTTTATCCTAAAGTGTGCTTCTCCAGTCCTTTTATTTGAGGGAAATTAAGAACAAATTTAAAGAGAGAGGAAGAAAAAGTTCTTCTTAAAGTAGGAAAGGAAAGTAATAATAACATGTCAGTCGTCCTTTCCTTTGCTTTCCTGGCAGCGGTTCTTGCTCATATAGGCTGTGGTAGCCAGCGGCGGGGGCCAGAAGGCAGTGGGAGAAGATTTAACCGGATCCAGCACGGGCAGTGCACCTACACTTTCATCCTGCCAGAACAGGACGGGAACTGTCGTGAAAGCACGACAGACCAGTACAACACAAACGCTCTTCAGAGAGATGCTCCTCACGTGGACCAGGATTTCTCTTCCCAGAAGCTGCAACATCTGGAGCATGTGATGGAAAATTACACTCAGTGGCTGCAAAAAGTAAGTGTTTGTTTTTCTCATTTCTCACTAAATGGATTTTTAAATGATACTTGTGCTGTTCAGAGTTTTCACGAGTTTCTGTGAGAACTGGGGCACTCAGGGTTGATGTAGCTCTAACGTTCCAGCCGGAGTGCCCCCTGCTTAGTGACATTGCTCTGGGGAACAGAATTTTCTTCACGTTGCTGAAAGATGTAACTTCTGAAAGCTTTATCTCTGGAGACCGCGGGTGTTTGTGAGCCAGAGAACACAAAAATTCTCAAGAGGCTCTAATGACAGAACTTACTAACTGTTCCTGTAAACTCTCTTTAGAGCTCACAGCTTCAGATCAGACGCCAGGCAGGAGACCTGCTGCTCTGACAGCATAAGGGAGAATTTAAAAAAATCAGCACTTAAAGGCAGTGGGTTAAGAATATCATTGTTCCTCCCTAAATAGATCCTGTAATACTATTCTACCCAGTTAATTGCTGGAAAGAAAGAAGGAAGTATATAGGCATTCACACTCCTAAAACATCGCAGTAAAACTTTTTAACTGGGTAGATTACACTGGTCTTGCAACAGCCTGTTTTAATTTGTGTGTGTACATGGGCATTCTTTCATGGAAAGGGAAAAATGCCTTTGAAGGTGTTGCAGTAATTTAGCAGAAGTAATTATTTTTAAGAATTTCTGCAATTCTAAACTTCTAATTAACTTTTCCGTGTTTTATGTATGAGCTGAAGTTTGGACCTGAAAAAACTGAAATATGTGAATAATTTCCTTCATATGAGCAGTCCCATTCACCTTAAGAGGATCACTCATGTGTGTGAAGTTACCTACCTTGCAGGACCTTGTCCCCGCCTTAGCGATGAAAATGCCTTGAGACAGCTGACCAGTAAGAATAAATAAACATACAGTCTTCTGTGTAGTTATTGGTAATATTCCCATCCCCACACTGGCATTTTGACCTGGCAAAACTTAGAAAATTGGGCAATTGTGTGATGCAACTGGTCGTGCAAGATGGCACAAGAAAACTGCTGTAGGTACCCATTCAAGAGATGCACGGTTTAACACAAGTTCATTGTAGGAATGAATATCGATAAAAATCTATTGAAGACTCTACTGGGTGGGTTAAATTTTTGTATCAGCACCGTTACTGTTACCTGTCTCATTTACAAGTTTTGCTTCATCCAGATGGTAGACAAGACAGAAATATGTCAAAAAGCACATACAGCCGTCCCCATCCCCCTAACCCTCCTGCAATCTTTAGAGAGGATTTCCTGATCTCTTGGTAAATCAGTTGTGCTGTTTGCATGTCTGTCTCTAGCAGGAGAGAGAAGACTCTGCCCAGTAAAACATAACACAAACCTTAACCCAGTATTTCTTTTTTAGTGTATTTTCCTCATTTTTTAATATCTTGGTCTGCTTTGGGGAGTGTAAGGCTGGAAATGAGGGAAAGGCTTCTGCAGAGAAAAGGATTTCTTAAGAAATTATTTTCCTGTACCTTGGGAGGCTGAGGCAGCACTGGAAGGAGGAAAGCTGTTATCGGTGTCGGTGCACACACGAGTTGACTGCCTGCTGAATCATGCTTCGGAGACTTCACTTATTCTGGGTTTGTCCACTAGAGACCGAACTAAGCTCACTGTTTCACTGCGAACCAAACCTGGAGAAAGAGGAGTCTCTGAGCTAGGGTCAGTCCTCTCTCAGTCCTCTAAAGAGGGAAGTGATTAACCAGGTAGGAAGCCTAATGAAGGGGGTTTATGTCTGGGGGCTGCTTTCTCCTGCAGCGATTGTGAAACTGGCTACGGGCTGAACCATCCCCCCTTCTTCTCTCCCTCCCAGCCCCCAGCTCTCTGCTCCCAGGAGTTTACATAAAACTGGGATTGTGCACGATCCCCATGTGTCAGTCCTCCCTGGAATGAAAAGACCCGTTTCTCTGTGTGACGGAGCAGGGCTCACCCCAAACAAATGAGGCTGATGCAGCTCCATTGTAGCATCTCTGAATACTGCCTTGGCTTTGTTGCTGTTGCCATTGGAAAGCGTCTCAGTCACAACTTGTTTCCTTTCAGAACAGGCATGATGCTGAGGTGTGATGAATATATTACGTAGGTATCTTGCATCTCATTTTTTATAGTCTGCATTTAATTTTCCCCCTAGACTTTTAGCGTCAGATAAAACTGTTGCTGCACTAAGCAGCATCTGACAATGCACCTGCTGTGAGCAAAGTAAAGAGTAATTAATGGTTATAGGTCTGTGACTACAAGTGAATAGTCATAATAAGATATAATGTTCAAGAATTTGAGATGTATTCTGACTTACATGAAGGAAATACATTTATTACTTCAGGTAATATACGTAACTTTCATTAAAGACATAGACAATGTTTGGCAGAAGGAATTATTTTCTCAGCACAGATGCTGTCCTGCAATATGGGAGGAGTATTTATTAAGGAAGTTTGTAAGAATCACGGTTTGCTTAACTCTGTAGTATTTTAATCTAAAAAGGTTTTTCCTTGATATCTGAACTAGCAGATTTCTAGAAGCAAAGCAAGTATTTTTTTAATGCATTTTTTAATGTTTAAAACCAAAAGTGCTGCTTTGACGACCCACAAGCCTGACTGTAGATAAAATTGTGCTTGCCTGGGGAGCCAATTACAGGCAATTAAGTCCCAGCCTTGTGCACTACTATTTGCATATCTATAGTCAGTGCAGCAGGGACACGGCACAAGGCTCTGCACAGAAACTGCTCAGAAAAAAAGATGACTTGGTAAACATTTTTAGAGATTTTCCTAGAACTGTTTATTTTAATACCGGATAACTTTCCCCATTGTTTAAGCTTGGGTTTCATTTCTGCAATATGTTTATACTAATAGTTCAAAACAAACAGTTCATCACATTTTCTTTCCTGCAGTCACTGACTGGCACACGTGACACTGTTTGGTATTTAATTGCAGTGGCTAAGTATTGCTAAAGAGGAGTTACACAAAATGTTTTATCATCATGTCTTGCTTGGGGGTTTTCTGTTAGTCAGCTTGCTGAACTCATGGTATCAATGGACTCAGTATACATTCAGGATAGCTACATAGATGAGTGTTTCATATACTTACCCCTCCATCCGAAGAGTAGTAATAATGTTATTACAGTAATGAGATTTATATGATCCAGTCTTTTTTTTTTTTAGCACTACCTAAGCAGAATACTATAGAAGTTTAAAATGAATACTTAAAAATAGTATAGTATAATAAGCTAACATATACAAATTTGAGTTGAACCACAATCATTCTGGTCAACCAGTATCCAAACTTAGAGGGATTTTTTCACCTTTTCTCTGCAAATACTGATGGCACCACTACACTTACACTAGGTAAAGAAGCTTCAACTCACTTAACTTTCCCTACAAAGTGCCTGTGCTGTCACCAGCTATAACAGAAGAGGTGTAAAATGATGAGCTGGATTCAGTCGTTAAAGAAAGAAATTATAAGCAATTTTTCAGGGGTATCTGTAGCCATTTCTTAGTCTTCTTTAAGGTTTATCCTTACTATGGTTTTGATCAGTTATTTGTCTATGACATTCTCTGTGGGTTGGAAGAGACCTCAGAGATCATCTGTTTCCAACCCCCCTGCCATGGGCAGGGTCACCTCCCACTAGCCCAGGTTGCCCAAAGCCTCATCCAGCCTGGCCTTGAACCCCTCCAGGGATGGGGCATCCACAGCTTCTCTGGGCAACCTGGGACACTGCCTCACCACCTCACAGGGAAAAATGTCTTCCTAATGTCTAGTCTAAATTTACCCTCTTTCAGCTTATACCCATTACCCCTTGTCCTCTCACTACACTCCCCGATACAGAGTCCCTCCCCATCTCTCCTGTAGCCCCCTTTCAGCACTGGAAGCTGCTCTAAGGTCTCCCCGGAGCCTTCTCTTCTCCAGGCTGAACACCCCCAACAAGGCTGTGCAGGGAACGGCTTTCCAGCAAATCTTTCATTGTTCAAGGTGGACCAGAGCTAAAAGGAAACAGTGAGAAAGCTTCATCCAGAACTGACCCCTAGCCTACCTGGCATCCAGGTTCTCCTTTTTGCTCTGGAGTCAGTGAATCCTCATATCCTGAGCAGACCCTCATCCTGGTGACATCTGAAGTGCAGTTCCCTCCAACAAGCTGTGAAACAAATGGTGGGATTCAAATTAGTGGGATTCCCTACATAGTATGTGCTACTGAATGGGTAAGTGTATATAAAAGCCAAATTTTAGGAGCAAAAATAAGTTCAGTGAAAAAAAAAATGGTTCTAAGAAAATTCATGTTTGAGTGTTAAACTGAAATTGATTACTTCCCTCCAAAAAATCTCTTGGCCCATAGCCTGCCTGCATTTCAAAGCCTTATAGCTGAAGTCCCTGGAATGTTCTGAGATGCCCACAGGAAAGAGGCAAAACTTCAAGTGGGGAAATGCCTAAAACCTTTACGTTACTGAGGGATAACCTATTTGTTAATTTTTTTTGAGAAGCAGAAAAGAATCAGAGAAGTGGATCAAAGGTCTCACATGTTGCCACATTTGGTAGCAAATTACTTAAAAAAAAATATTTCCCAGGCCTGGACAAAAGGATTTATCATAGTGTGCAGTAGAACCTGAATGTGTTTATTTACAGTGATGACAGCTGTAATTAGGAACTTTCTGGTAACAGTAAAATATTACATTTATTAGTCATCAGAGCTGTCCAACCAACATGCCCAGTGGGACAGCTCATCTGGAGCAGGGAGAGCTTTGCTGAATGAGACCGATACAGAGCAAATGGTGTGTCATTCTGAGGGTGCTGAGAACTCATCGTTCCCATTCCTTGCTGTGGTTTGGAAGCAATCTCTACTTCACAGTGCGGGGTGCCTTGGAAAAAAAAAAAAATCCCATGTGGGAAAAATAGAGAGCTGGGGATTTCAGGCCTGCATCATCCCACCCAAATTTCTGGCCGAAGCCCAGAGATATCCAAGATGATAGGTTTCTCTTTGTTGTGGGGAGTCTCTCAGTGCTGTGCTAAGGGACAGTAGCAAGCCCAGAGGAAGAGACAGCCATCTGAACCGTCCTGTGGAAGCCTCTGCTCCTCTGCATGGACTCCGGGGAAATCCTGAGCAGCTCGTGTCCTGATTTCAGTGCCTCCGTTAAGGGGGATGGATTTGATCTTTACTTCTCTCCATGGCTGCATCATAGACTTCCCTCATGGCTGCAAGGAAACTGTAAACTTTAGGTATTCCTGTTTCCCTTTCCTAAGGCAGGTATAACACTACTACTCCTCAGTTTCACCAGGCTGTTGGAAGGCTCAATACATTATTTTTTGTTTTGCTTTTGGAGTCTTTCTGGCAGAAGGTATTTTGTGTTATTAATAGTTGATGTATGATAATAATACTTTTGATGTTTGCAGAAAATTATGTGAAATTAAAAATCTTTTGGAAGGAAATTAATTTAAAAATGAGTAACTAAATTTATAAAAAGTAAGCAGATAAATGCAATGAATATGAATCTATAATGCAATGTGTATTTTGCAGGTTGTAGTTTAGTGAGTGGATTATGTGTCCTGCTAACAGTGAGAGTGGTCCTCATTCCTGCAGTGTCCTTAAAACCCATCGAGCAGCTTCTACTCCAGCCTGTATTCATGCTCAGACTGGAGCGTGGTCTCTCAGGAAGACCCGTGAGGAATGGCCTGTTCGTCAGAGCTATTGTCACCACCAATGTTGAGTCAACTTGTCACTATCAAAACTGGGCTAACTTGTGCAATTTATCGCTAGCATGTCCTGGAGATATTTTAGAAGCTGGTTTTATTCATCTCATTTACAGTTCAGCTTAGTTCAGTCTTCTCTGTATTGCAATAGGATGCGAACAAGGAGGAGTCAGTAAATGAGGACTTTCTAGAGTCAATGTCATGGTTTCGGCTGTGCTGCAGACCTCATCTTCAGCACCAGCAGCTCAAGTCTCTTGAATAAACAGCCCTGGTGTCAAAGTCTTGCCAGCAGTGTGAGGATTTCCTCTCTTGTTAAAGGGTTGAGGTTTGACCAGGAAAAGGAAACTGAAAGAGTTTCATATTTCATAGGAAGGGTCCTTTCTCTTGTGAAACAAGCTGTACTCTAACCCAAGGTTGTTGTGTAACCACACGTGCGTATTTTAGACGGCGTTATGAAACAGTGGGGTGGTGAATATTCAGTTGGAAGCACAGTTTAGAAATGCCATAAATTGTTGTGCATTTTGGAGTGTTTGGATTTAAGGTACCTGGCAATCTCTTTCTAAGTGTCGTGTCTCAAATCCATTCTTGTGTTTTATACCTACTTGCCTGCTGCCAATCCGTTATCCTCCTGGTATTGACCTGTTGGCTCAAAAAAACCAGCAACATGGCAGCAACATGAAACTTTGGGTGTTATACACGCATTAATACTGTGTGAACAAGTCCCCATGCTGTGTTGCCTATAAATTACTTGTGCCTTTGCTTTTGTCCTTTCCGGAATTTATATGAAGCAAGAATTTTCATATATTCTGGTAAAAAACATTGGATCTTTGTACTCTCCATCCCGTACATGCTTCTGTCCTTACATGTGCATATGCTGCAAGAGAAACCTGTCTGTGCTCTGTGCATGCATGGCATCTGCTTCTTTAATAGGATTTGTCAGAACTATACAGTATCAGTTTTTCATCAGGTCTTCTGGGAATTCTTATTTATTGGAGTAAATTCTTGCCATTTGTCATAATTTGTCTAGTTGTCTTGCTGCAAATAATGTACCGAGTGTTCCTTCTGCAATAGGAATGTATGGGAACAGCCCAAACCCACTTGTTCCAGTTAGCAGAATTGCTTTCTGACCCTGTTCTGCCTGAGGATTCGGGTCCTGGCATTCTTTCTCCTCTCTCTGTACTAAACGGGCAAATAGGCTTGAGAGATCACCCCAGAGATAGGATAAACTCTGAGCCTTCCTGCCAGCGAGCTAAGGCAAGAGTAGAGAACTGTGGGAGAAAGCTGGAAGGAGTACGAGCAGACGACCTTAGAAGGTAATTTGTCTCCTTTTGACAGCGCGGCTTCTTTCACACTAGAACATAGATGATCAGATTGGTGCTAATCAATTTTGAACCCACAAACTGTTTCTGCTGCAGGCTGATAGACCATTTATAGACTGGTCCTGCCTTCTTCCACATCTAGAATTCCTTTAAAGGATTTCTGTGTACATGAGGATTTTCTTGAAAGATACCATCTACGTTACGAAACACTGTTTAGCAGGCCAGGCTTTTGTTTCCTTGCCTGTGATCCACACCAGCCTAAACCTGCAGAGGGGACTCGCAAGATTTCAAAGAGAAAAGCACAGGTGTCGTTCGAGTGCTCCTGCCCACTTTTTGAAATGTTGCATCAAACTTTCAGCAATTATCAAAGGCTCTCCAGCCTCCAAAGTGGGCTTCTTACATCCTGACTGTTGGTGAAAAAAAAATTCAATTCTCGATGCGTAAATGTACTATTTTGAGATGTATTTTAATATTTGACCTTTAATACGATCCAAATCCACAGAACAGTTTTTAAATACCCACAAAAAATCGAAGGAGCAGTCCTAATACGATCTCTAGAGATGATTTTACATTTGTCTTCAGGGCTGTGGTAAACTTGCCTGCCCTTCGGATCATATTATTTATGGATGTTTTAAAGTTGTCAGCCTATCGTTATAAAAGTTTATTTTTCTTGCTGATTCTCTTGTATGGAAATATGGTCTTACACAGCAGAGATTTAGAAAAAATATGTAGCAGTTGTTAAGCGATGATTTTGTAATTTTTTTTCTAAGCATTGTGGTGAATTAATTTTCAGTTTGGATTAAACCACCTATGGCCCTATATTGTGGATTTTCCCTTTTGTATGTTTAACTTTAAACAACTGTCGCAGTAATTATCTTCTAGGAGTTTTAGTTCTCATGCAGACGTGTTTCGCAGGAAAGAGAGCTGTATTAAAGAAATCTCTTTTTTAAAACTCTCCCATCAGCTCAGGGTGTGGGTAACAGAGGGGGAGTAGGAGGGTCACTGACACACCTTGCTTTGCTCTCTTGAGTCGTGTGCTCCTGTCTCAAGGAAGCGTGGATAATTATTTCACTATCACTGTCAGATCACTAATTCTAAAAACCTAATCTCTTCTATGAATGACTTAATCTCTTCTATGAAAAACCTGAGTAGGACTGACTTGATATTTCCGAAGTCTCACAGAAACCCTTTGTATACATCCTGCTTCTCTGAAGTCTCCTCAGGCTCCAAAGGAACCAATGAAGATGCTACAGCCCTTGGGAACTGGGCGTTCTTATGTAGATAAACGCAGCTGAAACGAGGATTTGGGATCACTGCCATTGCCATTTAACTATATATTTATTTGTGTCGCAGTTAAATATTTACCCTCTACACTCTCGATTCATCAGGAAATGCTGGTGGCCTTCCAGGCCACACCAGCAAGTTGACACAGCAGCGGGCAGCCCCAAACCGTGATGCCATTGGTGCTGTGCCGGGAATTTTGAGGATCTGTTTAGAGATGACCCAATCTCCTCCTAAATGAACTATTCCCCTGTTCCTTGGCTAAAACTCCAGATCCACTCTGTGTGTGACTTACCGTACAGAGATAAATGGTCAAGGGCCGCCTGTCTTTCCCGTGTCACTTGCGTGCTGTTAATGGGAAAGGCCATCACTGACCTGCTAGGAAGTTTTTCTGTGTTACTATTTTTGCACAGAGGAGATACAGACTGCAAAATTCTTTATCACTTCAGCCTGTTAACTACAGAGGCGATGACTAAGGTTGTTTCTCTTCACATTTCTCTTGAATGATCCGGTTTGGTCTCTTGGCTTTTCCAAGAATTCTGGCTGATGCAATAAATATCCTTTTGGATATTTCTCTGACATCGTTAACCTCTGTGACATCATACAGCTCATCTGCTGTGGCCTCTGCCTTCGTGTCGGTTGTTAGAGAGTTATTTGTACCCGTTACAACACCAGAGCTTTACGCAGGGAAGCATAAGCGAGACAATGGTATTTACAGAGGCACACGAGGCAAGAGGAGGCTGCCACGTACAAAGGGTTGTCATTAAAGGTGAAGGACGATTACAGCAGGATGAATTCAATACTCATTGGTAAAATATAAATTTTTATCGTGTGACCTGCTTGATGAGCCATTTTGCCCGTCTCTGCACAAAGGCACAACGCTGCCTACAGCTGAGAGGTATCCTGTTGAACGAGCACTTCAAATCCTTATGAGCTGAGTTTTGCTGAGCAAGTTGGCTTTGTATCATGCTCTACTGACTTCCCTGAAACCAGGACATCAGTTGAGAATCTCCCGTCTCAGCTCACTGGCAAAATGTTTGCCTGTCATTGCATGCCTACATTCATGGCTCTAAAGACACGATGTGATGCTGGGGTAAACCATGTGAAATATCTGTGATGAGTTTGTGGGCTGGGTGAACTCTAAATGCAGTAGGAACATATGTAGCTTTTTCAAGTGTATTTTTTATGATTTTGAATTCCATAAAATAGTTATGAGACAGGTAATTGCCAAGGAAACTGGAGATGAGTTTGCAACTACGGACTATTACCCCTTGGAAAGGGTCATCTCAGAGAGAGGGTGAGGGACCTGGAGAAAGATTGGAAAGGCTAAATACGAGGTGGGAGGTGGTGGTTCAGAGTAAGAAGTCTGTCTGTTCGAGGCTGACAGAGGATTTTCATTATGTCTGAAAGGAAGGGTGAAGGTTGCTCTTGTAATCCATGAATTTATGTGCTGCCCAGGGTATCAACATGTCACAGAATGAGATAACTTGTCCTGGAACGACAGAAAAGTCTGAAAAATTACTCTGGTGTACAGCACTATGTTCAGTAAAATGCCCTGAAACCATCTAGCTGTAAATCATTTCCTGGCTGTGTGGCCCTATAAAGACCACAGCACTGCATATTTCAGTAGTATTGCAGCCTACTGAAGAGAAATTCATCATAGACGAGGAAGATTTTATTTAAAATAAGGCTGTTTTCATTTTTTTTAAAAGAACAGAAAAATTGTCTTTCTAAATTCAAAGGAATATAGGAGCATGAGGCAAGGTTCATGTTCAGCAGCATGTTGTAATGTGGAAACCTTCAAGTCTCCGAATTTTGCTGGTTATTAAATTATCTGAAGTGCAGATGGCCACCAGCTGAAATGCTGGGGAGAACCAGAATGCCGTGTGTGGCAGCAGTGCAAGTGTCACCAAAGTGTCACCCTCTTACCTACAACTGTCAGTGACAACCTCAAAAGTCATACTCATGCTTGCTGAGCGTATTTGACCATCAATAACTTACCAGCATCGAGCAAGCACCATGGAGAGCTTGTGATGAGCTAGAGGTCAGAAATACAAGAAAGGCGTTTGCCCAAATTTGCCAACTTTACATTTCACAAGATCTAAGGACTTGACCCCAAAAGTGACAAGGGTCCTGTTTTGAGTTGAAGGTACCCAGAACTTTCCAGGAAACATCTGGCACATTATGAGATTTACCTCTATAAAATAAATTGTTTTCATTTCACTGTCAGAGAGTGTTATCAGAAACATGTAGCTGCTTTCCAGTAGACTTCAACAGGAGGTGGAACAGAGTGGGAATTGCTCTGTTACTCCGAACAAACACACATCTATTTCATACTTGAGAGTGGATGAAGATGGGAAGTTTAGAAACTTCCTATAGAAGCCTTCCTGGAGAGAACAATGTCACAAGAATTCAAAGCACCAGAAAAAGGTGAATTATATAATTCCTTGTACAGTTCACCCAGGGGATCATGTGACCTTAGATAATTTTTTTTTTCCAGTGCATGCTAATCACGATGGCACATGCTGCACTGACCACCAGTAAGTCTTAAATACATAAAAATATTTGATTATTATGTATACAGTGAGTGAATAAATGATGTATTTAAGTGATTACACAATGTACTTATACATTGACTTTTAAAGTGTAATGGATAGACCAACGTTAAAAAGAATTATAAAATTAAACACAGAGAGAAATAAAAGTTTCTGGGGAATTCAGGTTCTTAAAGCTAGGATTACTGATTGTGTTTCTCTGATGCTAAACTGGTAAACCAAAACAGCAGCAGTTGTCGCGTTCCACCTTAACGCCTTCCAGTGCCCCCTGCAAAAAACCTGCATCATGAGCCCTAGGAAAAAAAAATTCCTTGATCCAGGATTTAACACTCCTACACATCTTGGAAACATCTAGTACCTTGGCCACTGACCCTCTGAGGTATTTCCTAGAAGCAGAATTGAGCAAGAGTGAAATTTTTTTGTTGTAGGGTTATAGGCAGGAAGACACAACATGAATTCTTGATTTGTAAAATATGAACCAAGTGTGACATCCTTTTATTTTTTTGTGCATTTTTAAAGACTACTTCAAAATTTTCATTCACTGTTTTGCTGCTGAAATCATGCAGAGCTCCCGAAATTTTGACCAAAACCCCTTTGTCCTTTGTCACTAGAATTACCCTTGTTTGTTTTCTCTGGGCTGTGACTCACCATGATGGAACACGGGAAATGTGTTTCAGGGTGAATTTCCCATTTTCATTCTTTTTAAGCTTCAGGATGACACCTCAATGTTAGCTATGTCAGTGTGGTTTTGAACGCTGTCATGTTTTCACTTCCTCAGTAAAATCCTTCTGTAAGGCTATGAGAAAGCCGCAGCAAGGTTATTTTTGGAAGGCTGCTCACAATGCAATACAAGGTTTATACTGGGAGGCAGCTTCACATCCTGAGTCAGAATTGCTCAATGTTTTTTCTATCAGAGTTAATTTGGGGCTTACTTCTAGCAGGCTTATCCTGGTGTTGCTGTCACGTGTTTCCCAGGTGTTGCTGGAATGAGCCCTCACCAGAAAGTATGACTCGAAAAACCACCAATTTCCTATGGGAACATGAACCCAAAGGAGGTTTTCAACACATTCCACAAACTCAACCCATTATCGTTAAATAACCTGGAGAGGATTAGATATGGAAAAATGAGTCTCCAGCCTCTCACCCGGAGTGTGATGCTAACGAATTCCTGCGGAGCTTGGGCTGACATTGCTCACGGTGAATCAGCAGCAGACGTGTGAGCTCAGCTCCTGCCCAGGAAAGGGCATTTCCCAGCCCCAGGCCCACCCAGCTGAAGCTGGCCCCTCACCCCTTCCTTCCCCCAACAATTTCAGGGGTGGCAGAAGTTCCAGGTCTGCTTCTTGGTTCTGGCTTTATAGATCCACCTACTTCAACACATCTCCGCCTTAATGTAATGGGGTCTCTTGGTGGTACGAGGCAGACCTTAGCTCCATCCAGTCAAAACCCATTTGTCAGAACACGAATTTCCCAGGCGGTCAGGAGAAATTTTAAAGGGCTGGAAAGATTCATTAGAAAATGCTAGCCTGGCACCCACAGAGGCTGAAGTCTGTTATTTATAGGAAAGCAGAGGCAGAGAACAGATGGTGTGCTTCCTCATACCATGCTCTCCATCACCGCATCGTGTCAGCATGAGTTTGTGGGGTGCCACATCAAGAAGGGAGATGACAGGATGGTCTCTATCCCCAGCCCATTTTTTCCTCTACATGCCTTGATAGATACCAGCTAACATCGCATGCAGAAGTGGTTTTATAATGCAAACCCCACCACTTTTAGAAAGACCTGGAAGGACAGTACAAGTCAGAAATCATGTCAATGGCATCAGTGGAGCCGTGCCAATGTCAGCCAGCTGCAGCTGAAAGAAGACTCAAGCCTGGTCTGTGAGAATCAGACAAACTCGGATTTTTTTTTTTTTTTTTGCTCATTTAAGGATAGGATTCTATGCACAGCTTTTAGTATGTGCACAGCCTTCTCCCAGCTCTCCCCAGGCATGAAAGTCAGATGTACATCCCATGGGAACAATTTCATAAAGATATTTTCAGTATTTCCTTTTCTGTTCATGTCAAAAAGGACATAAATGCAATTTTGCCTACCAGGCTTTTTCAGTGTTTCCCTTTCCAGTCTCTCTAAACACCAAGAACTGAGACACCCGTGGAAACAGGAGGATTCAAACTTATCAGGCAGATTATCTCAATTTAAACCCAGTCTTGGATTCTATCTGCCCTCTATTTTCAGGGGACTTTTGTGGTTTTGGGGTTTCTTTTGCTGAATCCAGTCAAGAAATGTTTTGGTTTCTTTTTCTGTAATGTTTTAAAATAGAAAAAAACCTTTTCGTTAACATTTTATGCAGATTATTTGGACATTTCCATGAGATATTTCTGTGGCAGAGCTGCCATGTGGCAGATGTAACCTACTCAGAGACTTCCCAGCCTGAGGGCTGGAGACCTCAGGTAAAAGCAGCCGCGTGACAAGGGCAGCACCTGCAAACCAAAATGTTGGGCTTTTCAGCCCAAAGGTCAGAAATCTTGGTTAAAATGGGATGTCTCTTTCTTACCTATCTATTTATTTATAAATTAATCTTCCTTTCATTTAAAAAAAAAATTGAGCTTTTCATAAACTGAAAGAAATGTCACTGGAAAATATTTTTCTGCTGATAAAGAGAAAAATCAGTGGCTGTCCTAGGGCAGCCTGGCTGGAGGGAAAGTAGAATTATTATTTCGGGCTGTGAAGGAGAAGCCTAAGCATAACGTCCATGTACAGGCACAGTGGAGATGTTAGAAAAGGGGTGCACTCCATCGGTGTCCTCCTATTTATCCAGGAATAGTTGTTTCTGCAGTTCTTTCTTTTTCTTTTTTGTTTTTTTCAAGAAAAAGATAGAGAGAGTATGCATGTGGAATGTTGCTGATACAGAAAAGATCACGCAAACTGTCCCCTCTAAATGAGAGATGTTTGGGTTCCAAGAGAACTATTTGGAGTTCCACTGCCCTGGTTTTTGGTTTAACTAAGAAAAATATTTTTTAGCTGACTAATTTAGTTCATACTAAAGAAAAAAACCCACCAAATTGCTTAAGAAAAAGTTCTTATAGCAATTATGTTGGGAAAAAAGAAGTAGATCCATGCTGAGAACATTATAATATTCCAGTGTTTTTTTAGTGATATGCTAGCAGTGCATATCTGGGTGTTGGAGAGATGATCTGAGAACCAGGGCCTCATTTTTTTCCAGACTTGGTGCAGCCTGCATGGCTTGGCTGGCAGGGCTGTGTGTCATCTCTCTGGCATCCTCTGATGATGACGCCTTTCAGTGCTGTATGCTAGTCACCAAGCCCATGTACATTCTACTTTGGGGTTTCTACACTGCAGCATGTTGACAAAAAAAAATCTTACGGTGAAGGTGACCAGATAAAATTTTAAAATGATAAAGAGTGACTTGAGTGTCAAGTGGTTTGCCCAGTTTTTAAATGGAGAAGTTAGTTTACAGCGTTACTACCTGGAAGCAATTAATGAAGGTTTTCAATATTTATTTTAATTTCAGAGCACAGATAAAAAGATCAGAACTAAACCACTTACCCTTCACAGTTCACCCCAACAGAACAATCCAGGTTAAACACAGGATGCGGTGGAGCAGGAACACACCTGTTGTCAGGACAGTTGCAGCAAACCTTTACGGGATTTCCAGCTTGTGACAAAAGCTTGCAGAATTACCGACAAACTTGATAAGAAATTGTTATAAAGATTGTGTTTCAAATTCTGAAAAGCAGTTTATTTACATTTTCAGGTCTAAATAAAGCATCTAGGATGAAATCCTAGCTACAGTGATGTCAAAGGCAGAACTTTAAGTCATTTCAGTGCAGTCAAGACAGCATGTCAAACTGCTCATTTCATTTCTGGCATCAGGAAAGAAGCAGTGCTCACGCCATAAGATCAGTGCGTGTATCTCTCGTAGCTCTCTAACACTGACAGAGGCTTTAAAGTCTTGCATTAATTTTTTAAATTATTTCAACAATTGTTCATACTTCTGTAGCCTTTTGTATTCAGGATCTCACATCTTACAGACATCAGTGAATAAAGCTTCGTAGCAATCAGAAGGCTTGGGGATGGCATTAGTTTCATTCTCATTATCCAGTGGAAAACCCAAGGTACACAAGGGGTAGCTGATGTACCTTCAGACTTGAAGCACCTTCAGGGTTTCTATGATAGTTATTGAAATCTTTCTCGCTGATACAGCTAGGTACATCTCTGGCTGTCTCCCAGGTCACTCATCTCATTGCTGTCCAGAAATTTTATTTTTTGTGGCAGTAAACGGTGGGCTAATTTCACAGCTGCTGTAAATTGACACTGTTGAACCTAGAGCAGAGGGCAGGTGTTGGTTGAAATCAGCTGGGCGTCTGGGTGCTCCTACTTGCATCAAAACCTTCTTCTCAAAGCATCAAACCCCATGCCTCAACGGATTTGCCACTTTACTGGAATGGAAACTAATTTGGCCAGAGCTCCTGCAATTTCTCATTCAATTTCCAAAGTGGTTTGTTTTGTTTTGTTTTGTTTTCTTTTTTTTTATTTTTTTTTTTTCTTTCTTAAGAGACCAGCCTTGGTCACACACCTTGACGTGTGAAATCCACGCAGCACCCATGGAAAAGCCCAACTTTTGACACCTACTTCTGGTTGTTTAACCAAGAGAGACATTTCTTTTTCTCAGCTAGTAAAGACCTTTCCTGAACTGAAAAAATCTTGTTGGGTTACTGTCCATTGCTTCCCACCATTGAGAGGAGGTGTGGAAACATCTCACAGCACTATTTTTTAAAATTAAAATCTGAAATTTGTTGAAAATGCCTTACAATGTCCTGTCTAATTCATTAGCAAAAAAAAAAAAAAATCTCTCCACTGGGGTTCAATGTGATGACAGATAAAATATAGAGTACGTGCCGCCATATGATATATGATCTAGTATGATTATATAAATCACACTGGAAACTTATCCAAATGATTGATGAAATGCATAGACCTTGTGCTACCTCACATAAAGAATGTGCATTGAAACCTTTTTTTAAATCATCAGGAGGAAAATCACACAGTTTAACAGTAGTTTCGAAGCAATTTTTTACTTGTTTTCCATTTAATAGACACTGTTTGACGTCTAGAGGCACCTGTAAATTTGGAACACAGGCGTGTGTTAGGAGAAAAAACGTAAAATCTGACTTTCACAGGGGCTGAGACAGCTGCTCCTGACTGCAGCAGGGTAGGTGCCTGCCCAGTGTAGTTGGAAATCCATACACAGACCATGTTTTCAGGAATCTCTAGTAATCAGGGTGCACAAGCTGCAATGCTCGTCTCTTAGGAGTTGCAGAACCAACACCTGTCGCAAATCAGACCTGTGTGTCCCAGACCTGCAGCAGGGTCGGAGGAGAGGTCTGGGCACTGGTCTGCTGCAGAGTGGGCAGAAGGTTGCTTCCTTCCAGTCCACATCTCACCAGTAGACCTGCTTGTGCTTTCCACTTGTGAATGAAAGCAGGAATTGAACCCACGAATAGGACTTATTTTTGCTGAAATAATCACCAAATGGATCCACTTCACATCAAGTTTGCGGTAGCACAGATAGTGGAGTCAGAGCAGAGGTGAGTTTGTTGCAAAACACAAAATATGAACATTTTCTGTCTCTGCACAGAATTTTGGACCAAATTAATCAAAACTCCACTTGTGATGTTTGATAAATATTTTTGTCTTGGTTCCCAAGTAAAATATCTTTCATTGCAGAACAAATAACAGTGACAATATGGTTATTTAACTGATTTTTTATGAGTGAGTCTGATGCTGCTGCATATTTGCCTAAATGCACATTGTGTGAATGTTCAGACATGTGAAGGAAAGCAGTGTGTCTGCACACATCGCTGTTATGTGCATATTTCCAAATTTAACATGTTTACTGTGCTGTATACAATTTTAGCTGACTCTTCGTATGTTTCCACACATTTTCTACTGTAGGTCTTAGAAAAGCTGTGTTCATATAAATATTTAGAATGCCATATTTTTGTTTGATTTACAATTTTTTTCAAATGTCTTCTGGTTTGGAAGAGCTAGCTTGTTAGGTCAAGCCACTGCTATCTCTGTTACACAGCATGTAAGGGGACGAACTACTACAAATACAAGCACCAACAAATTTGTTAAAAATGTAAGGAACATCAGCGGTAAAGGCACTACTCTGCTGTTGAGTAGAACACGTCAAATTTTCTGTAGGAAGAAGGAAAGACAAAATTCCAAGGAACAATGTTATTGTGAATGAAAAGTTGCAGAAGACTTTTCCATTAAAGATAAATGATCGGGTCTTTTATCAATACCTCAAACACTACTTGCAACAGGAAAAAAAGCTTTTATGTGAGCTTGTAGTATTAGCTACATTTTAATGCCTTTTTCAATGTTATCAAGGTTAGGGCACATGAATGCTCATTTGATTTTGATTAATTTGTCTCAGTGACACATGATATTGTCTCTTTCTTGTTACACTCACTGGAACATCCACTGGCCTTGCTTCTGTTTCCGCACTACCAAATAAGCTTGATCTCAACATTATCCAGTTAAGAACTCTATTAACACTATAATTTCTTTGCAGTTCAACCCAATGCCTCATATCTTTCATCATTTCCTTAACTAACTGTTCAAGTTGTCCTGGTGTAAATATTTTTGTCACCATTAACTGCTGAGATACCGCAAGGTTAGGGTAGTCCGTGCGAATTACTTTTATTGCATGTGGAGGAATGACAGCTATGGAGGATACATTTAAAATCTTTTTGTTGATCACTGATATTACACTACTTCTGCATTTATCACTGGATTTTATTAATTTAATGACAAAAGGTACTACAGACAGAAAACTAACAGTTATTTTGACCCGTTTTCTTCTTTCTTAAATAATTCCTCCGTTTAACGATGAGAATGACAGCAGCTATACAGAGTTAAATCTAAGCTACGTCTAGCTCAGCATCCTGTCTCCGAAAGCAAGTGCTTAAGGAACGGAACAAAAATCATTATTATTTTTTTTTACCAGAAGTCTCTGGACTTTACTTTTCAATCGTTTCTTCACCATCTGGTTGTTTTGTTTCTTTCTTCCTTGTTGTCCATTTGTTGTAACTCGACATTAGCTGATCTGTTCGAGTGCCTCTGTTCTTTATGGCACAGCGTGATTTCCTCCAGCCAGTCATTACAGAAAACTTCACAGTTCTCACTCTGTTCTTCAGGTAGTTTCGAGAATTTTCCAACACTTTAAAATTAGGTTTCAGTTTGATCAGGAATTATTATTCAAAATTATCTGTGAAAGGAAATGCGATCCTGGCTCAGGAAGAGCCGGTCTGACGAGCTGGCTTTGTGCCGCAGGTCTTGGATTCCCTGAGATCCCAGGGTGCGGAGGAACTGGAGCTCCTAGGAACCAAAGCTGACAGAGAAACCTTGGCACTTGGATGCTATGGCTCCCATGAGCTTCAAAACACCCGGCTCCATGTCTGTCCAGGCGGAAAATGAGCCAAGAGCTGGCTAACCTTGGAGGACCTGGGAGTCTGGACCTCTGCAGCTGGTGATCCCAGGACTTTCTGGGTCACGGGGCTTTGCAGATGTGTTCAGTAGCTCATTGCAGGATCGGGAGCATGGAAATGTCTCTGTGCTGGGCCACAGGGGAGCCTGGAAGTGGAGGTGAGAAATCCTGCCTGGAAAGCGGGTTTCCATTGCGACTTTGAACTCCCTCCATGAAACATTCTCACAACAATAAGTTGGTTTTGGTTTAAGGGGAAATAGTTTTGGAGCAGTGTTAAGATCTGGAAGTTTATGGATGTTTTGGTCTGGGAAACACTGACAGGTGGAAGAAGAGCATTTGAGGGGTCTTGCGGTGGCTCCAGAAGTTTGGTTTCAACCCTTGTTCCAGATTTGCCCTAGAGAGCAAGACGTGTCCTTGATTTTTCACGACCCCGAGGTTATTTTCACATGAGGGTATATGCAGATGCGTGTATAGTATGTGTTTATGTTGGAAATCCGCAATGATCATAATTCTGCTTCCCCTAAAATCAGCTGGAGTTTGGCAACTGATTTCAGTTAAAACAAATTAGATGTTCATTGAGAAATAAACAGATCTTTTGGCACACTGAGCTTGTGTCTTTCCACGATGGTTACGAGGCTTGTTGCTTTTTAAAACTGGAATGTGGTTTGTGTAATTTACGGACACAAGCTAAAATGAAAAGGAATTCCAGAAGAAAAGGGACAAGGCTGTTAGGGTTCCAGTAATGGGGATACTTACTGGTTTTGGTTAATTATTTTTTTTTCCTAAAGGAATAAAATACATCTTTAGCTTCTGGCTACAGACTTGGAATGTTACCCTTCCTTAGCCCCTAGGCTTACCAGAGCGTTATGCGGGTGAAAGTCACTTTAGTGACATGGTCAGAGTTCAAGTTCAATTTGGATTAGCCACCAAGTGTTCAGATGCTTACTGTGTCTTAACATTTGACTGGTTATTGGGTAAGAACTGTATCAGCTTCTCTACTAGGCCAAATCTGGGCTAAGAATCCTCCAGGAAAAGCATTTTGTCCTTGAGATTTCCAGTGCTTTTTGCCTGAGGAGCCAGGAAGCTTGTAAATCAGTCTTTCTCTCAGACTTTGTTGCTCTTTTACCAGGCTCTGAATCTTCTGGACTTTCCAGTGATTAGTCTAACAGGAGGGTAAATAAAGGCGAGATATCGTCCCACTTCATCCAGTCTGTTGGGACTCTCAGTCTTTGAGGCTGAAAAACACGCTGTGAAAAAAAGGTTTAGAACTCGAATTTTTATTTTTCAGGCATATTATTAAAATTCTGTGAGCAGGAAAGAAGTTAAAAATGTCGTCAGGCACAGAAACCATTTCAAAGACCCTATCTGACCCTTAAAAAAGTGGTAGAGGAAAAAAAAAAAAAGGTGTGATATGGTTGAATTTCTATCGTAAAAAATTTTAGCCGTCAAAGCGAGCAATACAGCACATGTTTGGATTACCAAGAGTAGAGATGTATTTACAGCTCCATAGAGATCTCCAGAGCTGAACGTCACAGTATGCAATTACTGAAATGGATATGAAAAGGAAACATCAAAATAATATTTTTGCAAATGAGAGGATATTGTAAATAACTAAATGAAGTGCCTCAGATAAAGCAGAAACTATTATGTCTATTACTTTTTTTTTTTTTGGCCAAGATTCTGTTCAGCATCATTAAAGTTACAGTTTAATGTTAAGAATATGATTAAGATTCATCACAGTCATCTCTTAAACAGAAGTCCCAATGAGGGAGATTCCTTTATAAATTTAGTTCAATAAGTCACCAAAGTCCGACAGTTAAATCTGATTTTTGTCTTGACCATATTAGAAAAAAAATAATTCTCTATAAGCTTTTATTTTTGTATCATACTGATATGAATGGAATTTGAGATTATTTAATATAGAGGATACAGAAGCAGCTAAGTCAGATAAGTATGTGAGTATCCATGAACTGGCATGATTGCTAAAACTCAGGGGGTTTGGGGGAAGCTGGTTGTAGGGTGGTATATAAATAAACAAAAAGAATAAATTTGTCTGTTTTTCAGAATGATATAGATAAAACATATTTCCTTTTATCTTATATTATGGTGGGAAATAGATTTCTTAAATCTGATAAATTACTACACCTTCTCTTAAGTGGATGATTTTTAAACATAAACCAGCATGTCCTTATGCAAAAACTCTGTCTTTTAAGTTTTATTTTGTATCACTCCTGCAGAACACAGGAAACACATTTAAAATTATATAACGGAAGAATATAACACTGTAGGTCACACAGATCGGCTCAAATTAATTTACAGGTCACTAGTCATGACCTGTCAGTTAAGAAGTCAGAATATTTTCCATCATAAACCTCCCTTGAAGTTGCTCTTTCCTTTTTTGTCATAAGCTAATCCACATGTATCACAGATGTTTATGCAGATGCATTAACATATCTGAAAAATACAAGTTTTATTTTAGATATCGTTCAAAAAGCGTTATAATTGGTTTGCAGTGAAAAGCGTGTCATCTGTGTGGCCCTCGTACACCTGCCTGAGCAGATTGATGGTTGGGGTTGCCTCCTCCTGGCATATCCCTGAAGCACCAGGACCATCCCTGGAGGGATTCAAGGCCAGGCTGGATGAGGCTTTGGGCAACCTGGGCTGGTGGGAGGGGTCCCTGCCCATGGCAGGGGGTTGGAACTGGGTGGTCTTTAAGGTCCCTTCCAACCCAAACCAGTCTGTGATTCTGTGATTCTTTGACCCTCGGCCAGTCCTGGGCTGTGTCAGGGCAGTGAGACAGGAGTGCTCCACGCATGGTCCACGGTCCACGAGGACACCCAGCCAATGTGTCTCCATGCTCCTCTAATTGCTGCTGCTGCAGTATGGGAAAGGGATGGGCAGAAACCTCAGATGTGCTGGTCCAAGAAATAGAATAGTTCAAATTATTGGCTTCTCTCGGCTGGCTAAATTATTCAAAAGTCAAGAAACCATTATAGTGGCTCTGCAGGGATTTGATTTGTTTTGATTGTTTCTGCCCAAGTAGGAAATACATGTAAGTAACATTATAATGCAGTTGCACACTGTTACACTGTCACTCATGAGTGCTGAAGATTAGATTCATTGACCTGGGATTCTCCTTCCACTTGGTAGTGTCAAGATTTATGTAAGCCAGCGGGTTTTGAAGATGTTCAACTTTTGCTTGAAACAAAAAATGGAAGAGGGTAGTTTTGCCCTGAGGACAGAGATTTAAAGGTCAATATCCCTTGCTTTATGACTAACAGTGTCACAGGCTCTTATGTGACTCATTCCAAGAAAAAAAAGTGAAATTAAATAAATTAATCCTTGTAAAACTCTTGGTCTCTCTAAGTCTGAAAAATATCGAGGAAATATGGAGTAATGATTCATTTCATGTTAGGTTCTTGTATTCATCGGGTCAGATCACAGTTCCTCCGTGTGTGTGTTTAGAAAAAAACAAGTTATTGTTTTAGGCCAACAAGTGGAAATTTATAGTTTTAAAATAACATAAGTAATACTTACATTTCAGTTGGGAAATGTCAAAGTTATGTGCTTGGCTGATTTTTCTTCTCAGCTGAGGGATGCCACAAGCTTTGTATACAGGATAACTCTTGGATAAGACAGACATGATACCAACTCTTCTCAAAAATTATTTTGTTTGTCAGTATGAAACATGAACTATCTCACCGCTACCTAAGATCCACATTCATATGAATTCAATGAAGCATGGACACGGCAGCTCATACTGCACCCGTACATGCTGCCTACTTAGAGTAGTGGCTGAACACTTTCTCAAGTGAAAAGAATGAAACACTTCTGTATTAATGTGTAACATATCTCTGAACCACAGTTATCTCTTCTTATGCTAAATATTAAATTACATCCTTAATTTTGGCCAGTACATCCGAATCTCTTGCCATTGAAAATACGCTTGTAGGTCACACCCCTCTGCAAACTTCAATGAGATGTTGTATCAGATGGTGGATTTCATTTTTAAGAAGTACGAACCACTACTTAAAACCATTTTAGATGAAGGTACATATTGTAGTCATTACCTAAATTATTCCATGATAAGAATTGTCCATAATAAAGAACACAAAGCTCTCGAAAATTTCCCATGTGTCCTTGCTGATGCAAACACAAGCAAGCCATATTGCTCATGCCATGGTCTTAACTAGTGATCCACAGTGAGGGTGCATTTCCTCAGAAAAAAAGAATATCCGTCATACCTATGAAATTCTCGTTGCATCTGAGCAAACTGCGATGAAATTGTGATGTTTTTTGGTTCTAATCAGAGGTAGAAACAGAAGGCATTACTACTCTTTGGTTTCACAGATCAAGATCTCAAAAACACGGTTTCAGCAATATCTCTGTCACCAAGAAAATAACACAAGGTTGAATAACAAAGATCCCTCTGACAGGATTTACAATCACACTTGTTGGAACAGAAGACAGTCATTTAAGCCACTATTCCTACACAAATTTCAGTAAGTTTTTAAAAAAAAAATAAGAGTGTTTAACAGCACAGGGCATTCTGATTTCTTGGAAGGTAGCAAAAGGACATTTTAATTTGCACAAATGCTGTGGAGGTCCTATAGAAGAGAAACAGAAAGAAAAGTATTAACTCAGGGCAAAATCTCACAGTAAAATAGTGAGATCCACATACGTTTTAGGCAGACTGTCTTTACTGTATTATGTGTTTTGAAATTGCAGAAAAATCACTTCTATTTCCTGCTTTGAGGGTACAAATACTTGTTCATATGGCAGCTGCTTTAGATAGATGTATGAATGCATGTGTGCATCCATGCCTGTGTTTATATACGTACGCCTTCTGTGTTTCATCTGTGAAAAACAAGCTCTAGTACTTGTTATATTCAATATAAATATACTTAGGTGAAGTGGGAAGGAGACACGTTTATATACAGTTGCTGTAAACGTATTTCCTTTGAGCTCCACAGTCAGGAGACACACAAGAGAGCACAGCACTCTGGAATACCTCCCTGGGTGATTTCAGTATTTAATCTTTTTCTACTGTGGATGTCTTTCTGCCATGTGCTTTTAGGCAAAGTTCCCACCGAAACCCGGAAAGGTTTAGTCTGAGCAAGTGTTCCAGGTTTGAGCATTTTATTGAGAAACCGCTGCCAATAATCCTCTTTTCAAAGAGGGACTATGCTTTGAAAGAGTTCTATGCTGTATTTTGCTAATTTATTGTTTTTAAACTTACACTCAAAAAAGCACATTGATGAGCACCTGGTTTAGGAATGAACATCTGGAAGCTCAGAACAGCTGCAGCGTGAGATGCCGGTGGCTGGAGAAACGCTTCCCATCTACTGGTGCTCGGGCTGACACTGGACCTGCTTCCTGGAGCAGGGATGCCAGGCAGCGCAACGGCTTCACATGGCGGCAAACGGTGCGTGAAAAGCATCACCGCTCAGCCTTGTCTGGGTCAGTTAGACCCACGGGCTGGACCCTCAGCATGGATTTTTCCTGTCAGGAGAGAGGATAAGCTCGTCAGGTCCCTTAGGTCAGAGGTTGAATAGGAAAGGCAAGAGACCGTGCAGGAGTTCCCACCACTGTGCCCGACTCATAAATAAATAGGAGACTTCAGTCTCCACCATTATCAAGTCTTCTCTTTTCACAAACACTTAATTCAGCAGCATAAATAGGCTTTTTTTTCCTTTTTTTTTTTTTTTTTCCTTAAAAGATAAAAAGACACCTACAGATCTTATTCTGTTTGCCTGGGCCTGTCTGCCCTCCTTTACCATTTGTGTTGATTGATTGCTTCTGTGTTTCATCAATTAAAAATGTTTTAGAGTACAAAGTCTTCAGCATGTTTAATAGAGTCTGGTTAAGTAAACATCCTCCACCAAAGCAGCGCAAGTAGAGCTTAAAATAAATACTGCTACTGTGCCAAGTTCATAATTGCTTGCACATTTAGCACTTTACCATGTCCTAAGCAGAACCATAAAAAAAAGGCTTTGTGTACTGGAGCTGTCATGAAACTGTGGCCATTCAATACTGCAGGGTATTTACATTTTTGAAATATTTGATTTTCCAGTTTATATCATGCATAGAATTTGTTTTAAAGAACAAAAAACTGAGCCTGAAGATGAGCACTGGTCAGGCTTTGTCAACAAACTAGCCATGCAAGTGCTTGAATAATAATTTCTTTCTGCCAATAGAATAAATTTTCAAGGATCCAAAGTGCCTGTCGCTGCCAGTGTCACCAGCTTTATTGGAAAGATGGACTTTCATCCGTGACTTTATTTCAACATAGATACAATTTATTATAGTTAAATGACAGATATCTGTTCCATCCAAGAAAACTGACCTTGACAACAGGATGTTTCGAAAACATATCACTGGAAAGCTTTGCACTCAACTATATTTGGGGGATAAGGATATATAAGGAAAAATATTTTATGCAGAGTAATTTATGCATTAAAGTCAATGCCACTTAAAAAAAAGGAAAAGACTCATCCTAGAAAAAGATATAAACTGTAAAAGTTACATAAATGTAATTGGAAGTAGGCATATACAACCATAATGGCTGTGGCTATATCCTCCTGGAAGATCTGCCAGGATGTTCCAGCAATTATCTGTCATCTGTGCCTCACTTATTTTCCCTGAAAATTTCTCACATACTGTCTTCTCTACCGCTGCTTTAATTTTCAGTCTCGTTGTCTGGAGTGAGGACATAAGTTTTTCTACCAGTTGCTGAGAAATGTGGTTAAAAAAGGGAAAGCAGAAGTTCTGAAGAAAAGATAACCAAAGTGCTTCCCTGTTGAATTTAGCTTCTGCTTAAACCTGAGTCCCAGTTCTTCTCTCTACAGCCTGCTCCACCTTCCATGTCTCTCGTTTTCCCTCCACCACTCTCTTGGGCCTGTGTGATTTTGAGCCTGTTCATATGCTTAATAAATTACAAAAAGTAGAAATTAATAGTTATAATATTAGCTGGTCACTAGAGGGTTTGTGTGCTGTGAAACCTTTTTCAGATTTGAGAAGTTCCCACGCTCTACACGGGAATTGGATGTACGAGATAGCTATATGTGTATGAATGAGACATCAACCCCTCAAAATACAGATTACTGTCAGAACTCCTGCTGATGATATTTGTGGTGTGTTTTACCAAACCACTGGCAGGCAGAGTGCTCTTTATGAACTCCATAAGGTCAGATTGCTAGATTAGGCAATGTTCCTTAATCGATATGAAATACTGAATTTGAGTTTACTTAACGTGCAATAACCATTCACAAAACTTAAAAACTAGGTCAGGAAAAGTTTTCATATTTCATAAGCCTGCATACATTTGGTTGAAATGATGTCCCAATAGTTCCAGACAATTGTTACGTTGTGTTAGAAAAGGAATTTCTGCATTGTGAAGAAAAAATGAGTCTTTTAATTGACTTCTTCAACTAAAAAACACATTAAATGTTGCAACTCCATAGCTGTGCAATGATATAGGGCATTTGCTTGAAGACAACACAGGACTGCAACCACCCAGAAAGTGAGCAGCACAGCCGTGCTATTCACCCAACAGAAGAAACTAAAACATTGTAGAGAAAGGAACCTTTAGCAAACAGGTTCACATCGCTTAACAACTCAGTTAATTGATTTCCTTCTAGAACAGACCGAAAGGTACATTTAATTCCACACCATTTACAGCTCAAGAACGTGAGAATGAATATCTGATCTAGAAGGAGAAATTTCAGCCAATATGCAATGAAATATCCACATACAAATGAATTCTGTAATAATTTCCTCTCCTCTAGGGACAGACAAATGCTCCTTTCTGTTCTGTGTCACTGATTAAAGGAGAGTTCTTATATTTCACAGTATTGCTTCATAATTAGTGGATGATAATTTGTATGTAGAGGACTGCACTTTCCAGTGTTACTTGTTCTACTCCAAGTGTCAAAATCTCTCTTCCTTGTCTTTTTTTTTCTTAGAAAGACTAATATCTTGGAATTATTGTATTATGAAAAAGTATTTCCTTTCATGTAGAAACAAAATTAACTGACTAGTCACTCAGGGCAAAAAAAAAGTATGGGAATGCAGCCTGCATTTACTAGAGAATAAGAAGAAAAATCTAAAATAAAACCGAACACAGAAAATAGACCTTCTACTTACATTCTTACATATTTTTTTTTCATATAAAAACTCATAGTGTTTCAATGACATTTAGAAATCTGTAAAAGCTGAAAAGGAACCACTTGTTTTCCTGCATAGAATTATCACAAGTATATGAAATTTTCTAGTGCCTAATTTGGAGGTATTCTAATATTTCAGATGCCACAGTGTGATAAATGTCATAATTCAAATCCCTGTGTCCCTAGGAAGTTTCCTTCCACAGCATCCACAGGACAACAATGTTGTAAACTCTTAACGGGGATTTTGGAAAATCTGCTCTAGATATCCTCATTTAGTGCTCCCCTTTCCTGGAAGATTTGTCCCCTATATATGCAGCATCATGCTGGAAAACATTTGTCTAACTGACGTTTTTCAGTTTCCAGATGGGCCCTGATCAGGATTCCCCCACTTCCAATCTGTTTTCTTTGAAAATAAACTTCCAAAGTGGAGACTGTGATTCAGCAGGAAATTCAGCGGTTAGATTGGAGATGCTCTTTGGAAAGGGAAGACCACACCCATAGGTGGTCAGGCTGACATATTTTAGGGTCAAACTGGACTGGCCTTTGGAAATATAAATAAAAGATTAGGAAAGCATTGAAATAGCATTTTGAAGGTTTGGTGGTTTTTTTTGTCCCTTCCCATAGCATGAATTGGAGACTGATCCAAATCTCAACAAGCTAAATAATACTCTTCCCTCCTCATCAGAAAAGTTTGATGAAATTACAGTGAGAGAGGTGGTTGAGAGACTCGATGAGATCAGGCTCAGGAACCTCACACAGGTTAAACACCTTTTGTGAAGTCGGTAAAAGGTGACAGAATAAAATGCCCACGTTACACAGTTTAGTTTCCGTGACAAGAGAAAATACGAAGTGACAGATTTATCTGTACTGTGGTAGGTAAAAGCTGAGGAAAAAAAAATGCTTTGTTCTCAGTGCAGGCAAATACCTTGAAGAAAGAGTTTGGAATCTGATTCCAGATCAAATTTCACAGCTAGGTCTTTCCTTTGGTCCTTTTCAGTCACAAACACGGGGACAGAGGCACTCCAACTCCACGCTGTGTCTGAATTTCGAAGCTTGGCACCGTTTCCTATGGTTGCCAGTACCAGATGTTTCTGAAGATGGTCTATTTATTTTTAACTCTGTTGATAGGAGCCATCTGCTTCCCAAATATCTCAGCCTAAGAATGACTGTGATGTATATTTAATAATTAACTGGTAATGAGCTGAGCTGAGCAACTTTATAATCGAGTCAGCATTTGTGAATCCAGCCTCTTCTTTCACCTACCCAACAGGATTTTACACTTTTGGGATTTGCAAAGCACAGGGTTTCTCAATGTTTTTCAGTGGCTGGGGACCTTTCTGTACTGATGTGAAGCTAACTTACTTTTCCTTGGTACTTTTCACCAATTCCTTAGACAAAGGTTATGAACCAAAATATCAGCAGAATATACCTTAAAAATATTGCCAAACTGTATTCTGAGCCAACAGTATATTCAACACAGACAACATGGCAGTTAAACCCTGTAAAAGACAAAGCTGGATACAAGAAATATGGAATTGAGTTATACTTTGGTAAAATTGCTTTCTAGGAGAGTTTTTTTGCCGTTGTTTTTCCTTAGGGTGTAGAGTTTGACTTAATGATAAAATGAGCCATTCCTATTAACAAATGTTCCTGTTCAAAGAAAATAATGGCAGGTTATAGAGTTTCTCATACAAATCTTAAACAGGCACACTGATCCCAATTTTCCCTCTGTTGATTAGAAAGATTTTTTTTTGCCTTTGATGATAGTTCGTATGGATTTTGGCCAGTCCAGCTCTCTGTTAAGAATCGCTGATGATCTGTGATTTATAGTGGAATGTCAGCGCCAACTTTGAAAACATGAATGTTCTTTTCTTCAGAATTACTCTGAAAATCCCTTGAGAGGAGGAGAACTGTCTGGCCCTTCCATTTCCAGTCTGAGCAGGAAGTTCAGGGGAACAAGAAAGCTAGAATAATACCAGAATATTTGTACAAAGTTAAAGCTGAATCTGGAGTGAAATCAAGTGTATGCTTTCTTCTTTTCCTTTATTAATTAGGCGTGTAATGCTTATCAGCAGATGAGTTTATCCTGGTGCTTTGGTCACATCGCAAGGTTGCCACAAAGCCCTCCTCTGTAATGAGAACATGACTCCAAATATTTTCTGCCTTTATGGTCTGCACACCATGGCAAAGTCATGTGGATTTATTGTACCCTGGGAAGACCACCTGAGGAGCTGAGCCTGGGAGGCACAGCCCATCTCTGAACCCCCCGGCGTGCCGGTTCGATACCGAAGCCACAGCATGTACACCAACCTGCGTCATCCTCTCCTTCTGCGCTCATCCTGGTCTCACATCCCCAGTCCCTGCTGGTTTTGCAGTCATGGTGGAGAGTACAACTTTTACTCTGCTGTGAAAAGCAGAGAAAATAAAGGCACCTTGTAAAGAACAATGATTTTTAAGCACTCTACTGCTCCATATTTAACCATAAGTATTGCCATATGATATTTAAAGGAAAACACGTATAGTCAAACTACTGAGGTACTCAGCATCCCTCTTTTGTCTCTAGAGTAGTCAATGTCTGACAGTTCTGTTTTATAATCTCTTCTCAGAAAGACGCTTCCGTTGACTCCTGACTGATGTCAGATTGAATTTTATAGCTAAATCTTTTCCGTGTTTTAGAACTTCAGTCTTAAACAAGGACAGAAATGTTCAAACTCCAGTGCTGTCTTTGACTTGTGTAGGTTGGAGGATTTCTAAGGCCATCTCACCTGCCTCGGCATGAAAGGAAAACAGGGAGGGTGGGTGAGAAAGAATAACTGTGAGGCTGAACTTCTTCAGGGATGGACAATTTATCAGCTCTGTACTGTAGGATCAAAGAAATGCGTGGAGTGAAATCAAGATGGACTGAAATTTGTTCACAAAACAATACTATATTTGTATATAGTATTATTTCCAATATTATTGTAGTTTAGGTATTAAATTGTCCTTATCTCAACCCACAAGTCCTCTTTGCCATTTACCTCTTTAATTCTCTCCCCTATGATTGGGTGGGGCAGGGACTGTGTGAGCGGGTGTGAGTGGTTTGGCCCCCAGCCAAGGGCCAACCCTCCACAAACACAAGGAACAGCTCATTGCGACATGTCTCCTTGCAAAGCTGGCCCTGAAAAGAGCTCTGCATGGGACCCATTAAAATTCTGCAGCCATGGTCCGCCAACAGAGCAGGACACGCAATGGATAAAGGTCTTTGGGGAAAACCAGATCGCTTTGTTATAACCCGATGGTTCAGTCTTGAAAACTATACTGTCACTAGTCTGCCTATTGGCTT
>VZTO01025866.1:172994-275449 GCA_013400615.1 Syrrhaptes paradoxus
TCTTTAGAAAAAAATAATCTCCTAACGACTAACATACAACAGTTGCTCCAGAAAGCCCAACCCTGTCCTCCTTTCTCAGGCAGCACCCCTCTTCATTATTTTCATCTGGATTTTATCTGAATAAAAAACGCCAGGATCTGATCCCACGGACTGTGGACTAAATACATTCAACAGGATAACTCATTAAGAAAACAAGTCAAGAGGAATTTTTCTGTTTGTAGTGTGAGAGATGTTGACAGCAGCTAACCTTACCAGAAGGCTTCTTGCTTCTATGTAAACCTGTTCTCTTTCAGATTTTTGGGACACGTTGCCAAAGAACTTTGGCAGAGTCCGTATTTGCCACTGCTGATCCCTTCTAACGAGGTTTATGGGTCATTTGAAAGCTGCAAAGTAAAGTGAGACTTTGCTTTTCGTGTTTCGCCAATTTCATTATGCTTTGGCTGGTAGTTAAGGGTCATTTCCAACAGCCTCATGGACATTTTTATTAGCTTTCTACAGGGGTACTACTTACTTTCTTTTCCTGGCAGATTTCCATATCCACTGTGACTAATACAACTTCTATTGCTGTTTGACAAGAGGAAAAAAAGGACAATTTTTTTTTCATTCCCTGGGGAGAAAAGCTGTCGGCTACCAGAAGAATAAAGACTCCAGTGTTTACCTTTCTGCACAGCCCAACGACTGCACAGAGGCAACAGGAGATTTTTAATGGATTAAATGAAAGAATACACAAAATGACATCAATGGACTGAGAAAGGAAACAATTTGCATATTTCTTCTTGTCAGTCCACCTTTTCTTCAGTGGCATATTGCTATGGAAACAGGCAAAGAGCACTTTAAGATGGTTATTAGCATTTCAACCAAAAAAAGGTCACCTTCGTGAAAGGTTGCTATGTCATTGGGATGCCCCAAAGTGAGCGCCAGGGTGGTTCAGAGAGCCTAGAGCACCCGGCTCTCCATCGCTGCCAGGACGTGTGCTCGCCTGGGCAGAACGGCCAGTGGAGCCAAAGGGACGCGTTGGCCAAGGGAACGAAGGGTCACGCTGCTGGGAGCCAGTCGTCTGCTCAGCCCTGGCCTTGGGAACTGACCTGGGCGTTAGAAAGACGCATTTGAGTGGGAAATCTCAGTGCCCTGGTCCCAGGATAGCTCTGCCAGGATGACGTTTTGTCGCTTGCGAAGGAAGGGGAAGGAAGGATTTTATTAATACTGGGATTCCTTTTTACACTTTGGGTTTTTGCCTTGAGTTCTCCTTTCTCAGGGGAAGTGCAGAGGATGGTACAGAAGCACAGAACTTCTGCTTTTCTCTGTGCATCTCACATCCAGCCTCTGACCCCGTTTCAGCAACTGCATGTGCAATGAACCTCTACTTTATGGCATGCTCTTCAGGTACCTTACCCCTCAGCTGAACTAGCTGGGATATATATCTTGCTTTTTTATTTGAAACAAATTATAATCTTGCCATATAGATCCATATGGGACCAGACACATTATTCAGGAGAAGCATCAGGACAGGGAAAGTGTGACATTCTTTATTTATACTGCAGTGAGAGCAGAATTTTTTTAAGGATTTGACCCTAGCAATTTCTGCGTACGCATGCAAAGCAGGGGGTCAGAAGGCTTCCCCTTCTCATCACCTCCCCAACACAAATGGAGCACCTATGGTCCCACCAAGCTCCTGCATTGGGGCTCCAGGCTTTTCTCCTCACTTGGACTGAATCACATTCTGTGATTCTGTGAATGTCACGGGAAAGGATCGCATGGCACGTGTTAATGTGTGCTGCTGAAGATGTGTTTCATATACATATAACATATTCTTTTATATATATATTCTCATGCACATATAAATGTCTTTGCATTTGCTGAGCCTCAGAAAGACTACACTTTATTAACAAAACCTTGTTACCCCGTCTTTCATTTAAAGGCCTTTAGGATATGTCTGGGTTTGTTATAGTTAATCGGGTTTTGTCTCAATGTCAGAGGTGAATATGTGTTCATATTTTTAAATGCCCAAATTAAACTTTTTTTTAAAGTTGTAGATCTTGCTGGACTCCTGATAACATTTTGCCTCAATGGAACAGATACAAATAGACCTGCAAATTAATTTATGTGATTTTTCATATGTAATTATCAAACATTTGTGTGTAAATTGTCACGTAACTGATACCGAATTTCTTAGTGTTTAGCTTCTTACAACATCTAATGTGTTACAGGAGTGCCGTTAACATGTCTTTAAGGGACTGACTTTGTTCGGTTTAGGAACTCTCTGTGTTGACTTCACAGTGTTTCGACACCCCGGGAGTTCCAGTGCACTGTGCAGGCAGGGAACAAAACCCACTCGAGCATCACGGACTCCTGCGGGGATTAGAAACGTCTTGGTTTGTCTGTCCTGGTTAGCCTCGCTCTTATTTCTGACTGTCTAGCTCTCTGCAACATATTTATAGTGTGGAGCTATAAGATACCCTCAGATACTCATTTTCTGTGTGTCCGTGTTAATTTCTTACATTTGAATGCCAATATTGTTTTAACAACTGTTAGTTTTACCTGTCAGGGTAATCTTAATCTTATTGCAAAATGTGAGATAAGTCTGTGCCATCTGAATTTGAAGTCCAGCTGTTTGATTCTCTGATAATTATCTTTGTCAAACAGTACAGCGCATCCAGATTTTTTTCTTTTTCATTAATTTCCTTTTTTTTTCTTTTTCTGTTATTCAATTGCATTGATTTTATAGAACTGACAAGTGATGAAATAATATATTTCAGCAACCCAGTGCACCAGCCAGATTTCCCTGCCAGCTCCTGTGTTAATATCCCGTGTTTCTGTTCGGGGACCATATTTAGGTTGGCACATTTTTCGTGCACTCTCATCACTGTGGGACTGTTAACCTGCAGCTGTCATCCCTGCACCCTGAACAGATGGACCTCTCTCAGCTGCATCGGGTCCAATCTGCATTTATTTAACCCATTCACTGTATGAACCAGAGACCTGATGATTCAGTTTTTTCCTCTGCAAAATGAGAACAATGGCATTTTCTTACTTCCAAAAGGTGCTGCATAGGTAAATATATCAAAGAACGTGAGATAAGAAAATAGTGGAGCTGTAGCTGGAAGAAGCTGAGCTGATGGCACGGGAATAGATCTAATGGATCCACTTGGGCCTAAACAAACATGAGGAGGGTTGGATACACTTTTATTTAAGTTATAAAATATAGTTTGACTGAAACTGTTTGACAACTAAAATATGAAAGAAAAGTTTTTAAAAACAATTCAGCTTGCTTCAGCTTTCCAACAATGAAGCACACTGACTTGCTGATGGCTGGATTTTTAGACATCTCCCTAACACCAGCAGAGTCGTGCCTTGCAAAAATGTACAGATAACGCCATATATCTGAAGAACAGAAGGCCTATATTGAAAAATCAGCTTTGTCTGCATCTAAGAAGTGGTCTAAGCTACCATCACACCTTCAATTGTCTATCCAAGAGGTATACGGCTCAGGCCCCAGAACGTTCAATAGCCAAACCCTCTCGCTTTCTCCCACTGAAACAGTTATTTCAGTTTGCTAACTATGAAAAGAAAACTCAAAACTTTATATAAGTGACTTTGAAATGAATGAAGCCCCCAAGTTTAAAAATCAGTTTTCCAGGCTGAATGTAAATGTTTCAGAAAATACAGGGATCAAGAAGTAGACATGATATGTCTAAAAGTTGATCTTGCCAGCATCCCGTAGTTACAAACAATATCATTGCTTTAAGTCAAAACATATCCTGTGATTGGGTTTAGAAAATTTTTATGAATGGACTAATACTCCCAAGTGTAGTTTCGGCTCTTTACAAGAACTGATTAAGCATTAAAAATCTTTTTTTTCTCTTGCTCTATCGAGTTTTTGAGAGCTTGTTCTGTAATAAGGGGATTTTTAAAGACTTGCTCTACCAGGTATTTATGCCATTGTCCCTGGTCGTTAGGAAAGTACTCTCCGTCACAAATAAGAGAGTTGAATTAAAAAAAAAAAAAGAAAATAAACCTATATGGAACACTCAGAGCTCAGGATTTATATTATTCAAATGGAAATGTGAGTTAAGCCCCATTTTTCCTAAAGGAAGCCCAGGCATGGAGATGTCAGATGGAGACAGCAGCACAGTAAGCTCTGGGCCACCAAAGTTCTGGTTTGCTCTGAGTCTGTTCAGCTGGGTGCTATGAAATGTGCATTTCCATCATGCCTGTTTATCTCAGATAGTCACCTGCTATTCTTCAGTGTCCTTTCAGGGATCAGCATGCCAAATACTGTTATTGTCTGAGGGGACATCCAGAACGGGAAAGGGAAAGGTGCACCGACCAGCTCCAGGTACCCGGGCTGTGTGGTTCCATGGGGAGGGCAGATGCCTTACAGGAGCGGTGGAGAGGAGGGATCTGTGGACAGTGGTGATCCTGCCTTTATAGACACCAGAAGGGGTGCCTAGGACAGATGGTCTGAATAACACCTAGACCTGTGGTCTTTGCAGACAGCCTGCCGCACGTTCCTTTTGACCTTTAGGGTTCAAGTATATCTACCAACATCCTGCTGCATGCTAATGCTTGCTACCGGCTCGTGAAACTGAGATGTCCTCTATTATTCTTTGAATACAGCAGAGGAAATGCTGTGAAGACAGAGAAGTTAAAAGGTGTCACATTTCCCTCATTTATAAATTCTCCACACCACCTAAAGAGATTTCTGCTATTCAGCTACCTTGAAATAATATTTACTTTAGGTCAGCTTAAGGTTTAGAAAAAGAAAAGCATTGCATTAAAATAGATAATGCAGCTACAAAAGCTTGTTAAGTACATCAGTGAATTGTAAAAGAAAGTATTTAAGCTGTGAGTTTAAGTCTCTATTGGTTGGGGCTTTCTCCCTCTGCCTAGCTAACTTGCTCTCAGCTTCCGAGGGGGTGGTAATCATGGCACACGTCTCTATCCAGAGGACATAACCTGGGGCAATGCCAGTTGGAAACCCCGAGAGATTTCCATTAGAGGGTCTTTCAGGAGCGTGTCCTTTGAGTATTTACTGTGCACTGCTGGTGCAGGTTCACTTTGCAGCGTTGTCTTATTGAAATCTTCATTGAAGTCCAAGTTTTGATCCCTCATCTTCAAATGAATTTATTTCCCTTCTGACTAGAGGAATTACCCTCACTGTCCCTCACAACTGAAATAAGAATTCCTTCACTTCCCTGGAGGTGTCCTTTCGTATGATTAGGTTTTTATCTCCTCGCACCTGCAAGGACTGAACTCCCCTTTTTTTCTTCTCAGTGATGATCAGTTGGCATATTCCAAAGTGATATTTTCGTCTTTCACTGGACCTTGTGTTTGCTCAGCCACTGAAATATCTTTTGGAATTAGATGAGATGAAAATTCTTTGTTCACTTTCATGCATGATAATTCAGGGGCATTGCTCCTAAAGACATCTGTTTATATGGACAGATGGCATAATAGTGGTTTGGTTAAAGACTGTACAGAATAATGGAATTAGGAGTAAGAAATTTCAGTGGGGAAGATTTTAGCATCCCTTACTTTCTTGCGGTACAAGTATATTGAGCTTCGGTGTATTTTGGTTTCTTCTGTATATCTTTGGATTCCTTCCTGCTGTCAAGACTATGGAAGAGTTCACTCTCATTTGACAAGTAGCTTATGTGAATTGTTGCTGTCATTTTTATATTCTTGTTCATAAAATACTAAGAATAAGCAAAGACAGATGCGATACCCACCTGTGTCTATTACCTTCTGCCTCCTTTTGCCCCTGCTCTCTCTTTAGCACAGGGCATGGCTGGTAACACTTGTTGCTACAGAAGCTAAGACACTGGAATCCAGACGTGATCTGAACTACTTGAAGTACTGAAAAACCCCCCAAACTGGCTAACCTACATTCCTAAACACCTGAGATCTTCAGCTGCATTTATTCACCGTTATTTTATGCTTTCCAGGCACTAAGGTTCCTAGAATGAGCCTAAGCAGTAGCCATTGGTTGGAAGCTCAGAGTAGTATTTCTATCTCCCTCTCTCCCTCTCTCCATCAATTATTTGCAGGGCTCATATTTTATCTGTTAGTTACCAGAAGCTTGACGTGCAGCCAAATGCTGTAAAGCAGCGTTTTCCACCTGCTACCCTGGACTGCAGTCCTCCTTTTCAAGCCTGGGAAAAGCCTTAGGAATCTGACCCACAGAGGCACTGGGCAATTTGGTGAATGGCAATTATTTTTATAGATTTTTATATATATTTAAACTTATATTTCAAAGTGCTTCGTTACTCAGAGCTTGGCGATGAAGACGTTTTCTGCCTGAAAGCACTTAGAACACTTTCCAGTTCAGCAAGGACAATGTTCAGATTCAGTGGTTAGCAGTTTCAGAGTGTGAAGATTTAATCATTTGGGCATTGAGAAAGTAAGCACGATGCATTTGCTTTGTGTTTGGCAAGTAGAAGAAATGTGAGAATCAGTTGAGGGGAAACACTGGGCTTCATGTTTCTGGAACGAGAAGGTGTGATGCTGTCAGGCTGTAGCTGTCCGTGTAGCCAGTCCCACTCCTCAGGGTGGAAATTCCCCACCAGCAGCCTTACACGCATGTTTACTATCTCGACATGTGGATATTTCCAGCTCGTGACACGACCACTTCAAACAGGACAAACCACGGCGTGTGAAAACCTGCTGCTTGCCCCGCCGTGGGCTGTGCTCTGCCTTGAGGATCGCTGCATTTCCTCTGCACGGGTTGCCAGAGGCTGGGGCTCTTCCGTGCAATGTACATGAGATAAAACCTTTTTTTTTTTCAGCCACTTAGATTTCTCACTGGATACACGAGGATAAACATCTGGCATTGGTTTGAGGTGCACAGACATCCAGGGCTGAAAAGAGAATACTGACAAAGTAGAAACCCTACGGCACAGTACGAGCACGGGCTTCTCTGCTTTGCCCTGCTGCAGAATTTCAGCTCAGCCTCTGGACCGTGCTGTGACTGCCCCCTTGCCCTCCCAGCTGTGAAGCTGTGGCCAGAACCAGCATCTTCCTTGTGCAGCTCTGCAAGTGTCACCCGTCCCTGGGTAGATACGGCGCCTTTCGTTTGTCCCTGTTCCCTTAGGGATAAACAAACAAAAGCAGTACTAACAAATAAAACTAGGCATAATAAAATCATGGAACTCATTGCCACTGAATGTTGTGGAGGCCAGAAGTATAAATAGTTTTTAAATGATATTAGATAAATGCGCGAGGGTTGGGTCCAGCAGTGGCTATAAAGTACAACTGTCTAAATATAAACTTACCTCAGGAGCTTCCTAAGGTGTGGGTATCCTGGGGAATGTACCGTCCTGGAGAACTCACACATGCCCTGTCCCTACAGGCCTTCTACTATTGACCATTGTCAGAAATAGGATTCTGAACAAGATAAACCTTTGGCATAAATCAGTATAGCCATTTCATGTCTTTCTGTTCTTGTCATTTTTTTTGTGTTTTTTTAAGAAAATACTTTAATTATCGCCAGTGGTAAAGTCCCCCAGTATGTTTTCTTATTTATCTTCTCCTATAACTCACTAACTTATTTCCCAAGGCCATGAAGCAATAGCAAATATTACTAAAATGTCAAGTTGTTTCATAAAATTATCCTCTGTATTTTTTTACTTTGATGATGGAAGTCACCTTGCTGGACCAGTCTCTAACCCTGTGCAGCAAGAACACAGCTTGCAGCACAAACATTTAACCAGAAGAAATGCTCTTTGCCGTTTAGGGACAATCAATAGTTTTAAAGAATTGCTAAATATTGAACAGGTTTATAGTTGCACAGCTGCATTCTAGCAAGGATCTGCAGGAGCTGATCTGGGATCTGTTTGCACAGACTGCCCAGAGAATGTTCTCCAGAGTGCAGTTGGCTGCAGACGTGAATACTGACTATTGAGAAGGGTGAATGTGCTGAACACCACGCTGCCCGTGTCAGGTTCATCAAATGCTTGAGCGAGGGACATTTGCACTCACAGCCTGAGGGCAGGATGGAAAATGTTCCTAAATCCCTGGAAGGGCTAAGGAGCAGCTGGAAGGCTAGGTACCAGCCCTGTGGAGCATCCTTTATCTTTCAAAACTCCTGTGGAACCTGAAACTGAAATTTACTGTATTTGGGATCACGTCTTCATAAAGGGAATGCAATGAATGAATAAGTTAATAAGATGAGTCCCATAAATCCCACAATGGAAAACAGATGAAGCAGCCAGTAGATAAAATCTTTATGTTAAATACGCTGACAGTAAAGATTAGGGTAATGAATGACACATTTCTAATTTCTGAATTATTCTTGCAGCAATCCAGTTGCCAGGTTGAGGGATCATATTTGATCATGTCAGCCCTGAATTTTCAGCATTTTTTTTCCTGTAACCTAACAAATGCTGTGCCAGTGGTTTTGTTGGTTTTTCAAATTGTGCTTGTGCTGAAAAAAGACTGAGCGACATGTTTAACAGTACTCTGATAGCTGGGAGAAGTTGATGGACCCAGGAGTAACTTCATCTGGAAAGAAAGACTGGGTAAGAAATGTCCAGCCCTGCTTTATATGATGAAGGGAAGGAGAAAGGGAGAGGAGAATGAGAAGAGGAAGGAAGGGGAAGGGAGAAAACAAAAGGGAAGGGAAAGGGGAACGAAAATTCCCACAGTTGCTTTAATGACAGGTGATTATCCAACATCTATAAATTACCTCATCTATGAAAACGATGTACTTTGCAGAAGGAGGTGGTGATGTATTTCTGTACTTTTTTGAAACCTGTATCTCCCCAACTTATTCTGTCCCTGATCCTTGACAGCAAATCCACAGAGCTCAGTGATTCTTTACATCACTGGAGGATGTGGTCCTCGACCAGCAGGTCATGTTTCAAAGATCCGTTTAGGTGAACATGCTCTGCAGCAATCCCGCTGTCACTGCCGAGGGGGGAGGCTTTCAATGCATTCTTGAAATCTGATAGTTTGATATTTTTATTTCCCATGTTCTTTATCTGAATCACAGGAAACAAAAACCTTCTTACACAATGATGAGCAAATATTTGAAAGAACTAAATGGATTCTCTGAAAAATAATGGAACCTTTTACATGTGAAATCTAGACTCTGCTGTCAGCTTTGTTTCCCCAGTCATAACCCGTGTGGGTAATCACAAGCTGATAATCCAACTTTCAGCTGGACACAACATCAGAAAGCACATTATTTGGAGAAAGGAAAGCGAGAAGCTCTGTTTCACTTAAGTGATGACTGATAAAAAGTGGTTCATTTGAAACCTGTTTGTATTGGCTGTGTCTTGCTATCCTTTCAATGCCTCTTTTGTGTAGAAAAAGCATTTTCTTAAAAGTAGGTGTTGGATCTCTTCTAGTGTTGAACGGGTCCATGACTCAATATGGGTGGTTTTGGTGAGCATTCCTGGTCTCAGGTTGTTGTGTGTAGACATCTGTATAACAGGTTTCAAAGAAATCTTATCAGGTCCAAATCTTGTTAAATCCTTATTTTTTGTAAGGGTAGATGGCTCTGCCTCTGCAAAAAAAAAAAAAAGAAAAAGAAAAAAGAAAAAACAGGCTTGATGTCCAGTTTGTATCTGTCAGTGTCTATTCTGATTTATTTGGAAGACAGTCTTGCCAGAGCTGAATGTTGTGCAAATGTGGGGGGAGTGTAAGAGCTTCTGGAATCACAACATTTCAAACCAAAAGTTTATTTATGCAGAAAATTTGTGAAGCAGTTTTCTGAGTATCCACCTCAAACTGTTCCCAGATAAGAAATCTGTGGGAATTAGGTACAGAAACACAGTCTGGCCCTAAGCCACAGATTCAGAAAAGTCTGATGCCTGCAGTAGAATTTTGGTGGCGTGGAGGCACTTAAACACTTTAGAAATCTGTGATGGATTTGGCATGGGATCACCCAGCCTCAGATCCCTCAGCCCAGTAAGTTCTCATGGTTACGTTAAAAAACTCTTTTCAGAGAACGCCTAATGCAGACCTGAAACCCTAAACTCACCGTGAGGTACAGTGGCATCCTCTCTATAATTTAACTGCTTAATTGCTGGGAGGAGGTGGTAAATTGTATATTTGTTCAATGACTCTTGCAAAATTCATGAACAGTCTTTGGAAAAGAGACAAGTCCTTAGACACCTGACATTCGGCTGCCACATTGCAATCCTACTTGGGCACTTTCTCTTCAGCATCATGAACCTTGTGCTCTTCATGGCACAATGGTCCCGCTTCAGCTGGGAGGACAGAGAACATATTTGACCCATCCTAGTCTATATTTCTATAAACTCTTTCCTGGAAGAGAATTTGAAGACCTGTCACCCCTCAGACTGAGGAGGTAATCGAAGTCCTGTCTTGTACTCTCTCGTGAGATTGTGTTTTAGAGAAAATCAAACCCAGAGAACTCAGTTTGCTGTACCTAAGGAACTGACGGCTAGTCCAGGAGGAAATGTCTGATGGAGTATTGTCAGTCTGATCCCAGCTAGACACACCTGCCCCTTGGCATGAGGGAACATCTGCTCACTGTGCTTGCAACTATGAATCACGTTCTTAAGAGCTTGACAACCCACTTTCAATGTATGAGGAGTTCAGGTATTTATCTTTGCTCCAAAGCTCTCCTTCTGGATCTAAACTTTAGCACTTTTGAGATCCTTGTCCTAAAAGATAATTCTTAAGAATATTTCCAGGCTTTTTCATTTATATAAGAGATGCAATCTTGAGGCATACTGAATAGCTTTTGTACTGTAGAGGAGTATCATTCATGAAGAAGATGGTGAACCTCTAACTCGGCTAACGCAAGCGTTGGAAAAGCAAGGTGCGTGTTCTGTAGCCAGCGCTATGTACACAGTTTAGTTTGGCACCGTTAAATCTGTGTGCGTTTGGCAACATTTGGCTGAACAGTAATGTTTTTTTGGTTTTAGGTTGGCTGCTTTAATAGTAGTTTAGGATTTCAACAACCATCTCTAAAGCCATTAATCATATAACTGCTCCTGCCATGGCCTATTGGGATGTGTTAGTGAAATCACAGTATTAATGCCAATTTGTTCTAGTGCCCAGGATAAAGGAAACAGCAAAACACAAGAGTTAAGCTGTACTCTCATCTCAGAAACCTGCAGGAATATCCCTGTAAAAGAGGTGAAATGAGTGGGCTAATCCTGGCAAACTTATCAGAGCGACTCACCCTCTTTCCTTGTTGAGAAAACAAAGAGAACAGAATTCAACCCTTTATAAATACATTAAACCAGAGTTTAGACCCCCTCCTCCATGCCCCCCATGACACTAAGGTATATAACGAACTAACTGTGACACATCTTAAAATTCCAAATTCCTTAAAGTTAGCAATAATTTTCTGTTTTCCCAGACTACAAAAGTGAAGAGATTAGTTGCACCAAATAACCCAGAATGTAACTATTTTTAGCTCTGATTCAACAGGAGATTTACAGACAGCTTAGTGGTCACTAAAGAAGTATTTGCATCTGTTGTTGATGTTAGACCATCTCAGATCAAAGGAAGGCTTTAAACTTGAACTTTCCGTTTTCCGAGTGAGTAATGAAACTGGGAAAAAAGCTGAAGATGTGAGGAGGGAAAAGCTTCGGAGTATTTAACATAATGATGATGACAATTTTGAAACAAAGGAGACCTGGAGGTTGGGTCCGTCAAACTTCTGAACGCTGCTCCTCACCTCCCAGAATACATACGTATGTGCTTGTGCCCGTGAACCATCCCAGTGATCATGGAAACTCTGGTTTTAAAACAAAATTGCCACAAAAACCTTCTTTCTCTCACCGCTCATTTACATATCACTGTTGGTATTACTTGGAAAGAGCATAAGGTGAAAAAGGGTTAAATATAAGGTTGACTTTAAGTTGGCATTGTCTTATAAAAATATTTCAAGTCGCCCTGTGGATTTAAATTTTTACAGAATGTTCTGTTCCCTTAACTAAATATCACACTCAATTTGTCTGGATGAAAATATTTTGATTATTTATTTATGTTGGAAAAACTGTATGAAATTAAATTTGATTTAATGAGCTAACTAACTTGTCCTTTAATGGTATCAAAATTTCACTAAATTTGAGAAACACAGGCAGTTCTAAACAAAATTAAGGGGGCAGTTGAAATAACTAATTTAATCTGATTTTGGAAGTTAACAAAAATATACTGAAGTATAGCTGTCATGTTTTTTCAGCAATTCTGATGTTCTCTTCTGTGCTCTTTTCTTTTTAAGCGAGATAAACTATTTATATCAGAGAGGCTTGCCTGCACTTTTGATTTTAATGTGTCTCTCACACAATTTTCTGTGCAGAGACAATTTTGTTTTATTTTTCAATAACCTGTAGCTGTTTAAAATTAATTTAATTTCTCCAAGTAATAGACAATAAACCAGTGTCTTTTTACATTTATATATTCTTTTACATAAAATTTTTCTAAAAGGATATGTAGAGCAATGAGGATACGTTCAGCAATTAAAAGTCACCCTCTTTGTTATTAAGCAATCACTGCTGATGCACCAAAGGGCAGTTTTTTGCACTATCTTAGGAAGTACAGATTGAATGAAACTATTTGATCATCTAGTTCCTTCTTTTGACTGTTCAGGATTATTTCCTAAAGCACACCCCTCCAATGACTAAGTCCACCAGTGCTAATTATAGACTGTAAATTCCATTTTTAACGTTCATCTCTCTCTTCTCAATAAAAGATTAGAGTTCATGCAAGAGCAGAACAGGCTTTAAGTATAAAATGAATAAAGAGTATAAAAGAAATAGCGTAATCCCAATCTGATGAACATTTCAGGACTCAGAAAGCCAGTTTATATTAAAAACCTTCTTACCGCTCCGGCTTTGTGACCAATATGTTGAGAGACGGGGATTATGAAGATCCACTGCAGCGAAGGGTTCGGGCACCGCTTGTGCGGGTCCAGCTGATGGACAGCACGGGCTGTGCCGAGACCCCTCGCCTTCCTCAACCCTGGTGATAACACACCCACCACGGACCCGCTCTGCCCACTTGTCACTGGTCATTTCATTCTTTGAAATGTCACTAACGGTTCGTCTGAAGCACCTTGGTAATAGGCGTACGGGGCTGGCATCGTGTTGGAATCGTACCTAGCAGGGTTCTGTCCGTGTTCACGAGGACATTTGTTCACTAACCGATACAGAAGAGCGCTGGAGCAAGAAACAGATGGTCGGAAACCTTCTGCTGGTGTTTATGTGACATGTAATTGCAGCTTAGAGCCAGTGTTGACCCTATAATGACAAAGGGAAATTAGAGCTGCCACATGAAGGAAAATTACTGGGACAGTCCACGGTTTAGTTTCTTACTCCACAGGTGTACCAGAGGCTTCTTGTAAGACAAGCTGGCAGCCTTGGGGAAAGCTCACGGAAGCCAGGAAGCCGTAAATTCAAGTGTCGCCTGTTTTCAGCTGCTCCTTGTGTCCCAATGTGTTCTATAGTCACCGCTATTGAACAGTGACCCAGACTCTCAATAACAGCAGATGAGTTCTGACTGCCAGCTTCCCTTTTCCCTGCTGGATTCACTGACTCATCTGTTGGACACAATCCTTTCTGTCAGGGTAGGAACAGAATTTTCTTCTTACCTGTACAGAATCGACAGCCACGTACCGGGATGCGCTGTCACCGCCAGGAAAGTGGGGAATAGCCTGTCTCAAGAATAATCCCTGCCAGCCACCAGTGATGTGCCCCCTGCCTAACGAAACGAGAAGCAGGATGACGAATGCATTGCGTCAGGTAGTCTCGGGTGGATCCCTGACCTGCACTGAGTTTCTGGGGGCTGGGAAAAGGGAAGAAAGGCAAACTACTTTTCTTTTACATTTTTGTAATCTCCAAAAAGAACTTTGCAGGGAATTTTGGTACTGCTGCTAGAGAGTTTCTTTCTATTTCTTGCATAGGCTTTTGCTTTTGGAAGCAGGCTGGCTCGTCTGTGTGTCAGTGAAAAGCTCTGCAGCCATCCCAGATCCAAGGGAACCTTGCCGTAACCCAGCCTGGCACAGATGTTTACGAGAGCCTGAACAAAAGGAGGGAGAGCCACGTTCTCTAACCACTCAGCTGTCGGTCTGGACAAAGAACTTTTAAAGAGGACACAGTTTTGTAGGAGGTTTGAGATTTGTTATCTAGTTTTCTTTGGCAAGTAGAAGAAGTCCTACCTGGAGAAGCAGTTCAGATCGGCCGAGATAGTGCCGGGTTCCAGCTGTGGGTGGTGATGAAGACGATGCTTTCATGCCATGACCTTTTCTTGTGTGATGGCAGAGGACTGCAGGTCTGCCTGGACCAGCCCCTCCTTTGGGGTGTCGTGAAAGCAGAGCTACTGCTGCTGCCCAACTGGGAAAGATCTGCCACTGGAAATGCAGAGAGGCAGAGAGGTGAGCTTCAAACGAGCCCCCAGCATCCTGACCCCTCAGGAAGTTCAGTTCTCAACTGGAACTCTGCTGCTTTTGCTCGTTTTACATCATCCTTCCTGGATCCTTCTTTTTAAAGAAAACTCCTTTGTGATGCTCTTGCAGCCGATTTGTAGAGAAAGGAGCAAAGTCCCGTTTTCCCGCTGCTTTGCCGTCACACGGATAAAATGAACAGTGCCGCTCCTTCCACTGTTATCACACAGAAATCCATCAAACCTTCTTCACATTCTGCAGAAATTTGTATTTCCCCTTCACCTTTCCTGCTGGGAATTTGTGGTAATTTATTTCCAGCTTTCTTTTCATGTCTAAAAGTTAGCAGTTTAGTCCAAATGTAGCAAAGGTTCATAACCCCTGTGTGCATGTTTGTCCTCACGTTAACAGCACGCTTTTCACCAGGAAACAGTCCTGGACAGCGTGTTCATAGGGTTACAGTGAGATGGCAAACCCCAATGTTTGGTTTCAGAGAAGATTAGAACTGCAGATGGCTAATTACTAATAAAATAATGGCGTTCTTTTTGGCTTTGGAAACCAATTTCCACCTGTTCTGGAGCTGAAAGTCACACAGAAAAGTGAAGAGTGAGGGGCGCAGTCCTGGCCAGACTGAGGTGAACCGTGAAACCCCCACTACCTTTAACTGGTCACGGTGCCAGATTCCATCTAACCTTTCTGTCATCCTCCTAGAGGATCATACAGTTTTTTTCCACAGATAAACCCATATGTGTCCTAACCCCATGTTATTTGACCTCATGGAAATGAAATCCCAGTGTTTCCTGAATGTAAAGCATTGGATCCAGATGGGACAGGGATGTCCCAACGGGGAGTGAGGGGCTTCCTGGCCTGTTACCCCACAGGTCCCTGTAGGGCTCTGGTGGCTCTGGTGCTCTGGTCTCACCCCATCCGATCAGACCTTCAGCCATGACACAGGGTTAACGCTGATTCCATGGGCATCAATACCGGGGATGAAAACCTGTGTCCTGAAAAAGAGAACGCCTATCCCAGAACACTCCTGGCTTTTTCACGGCATGATATTTGGTTTTCCTGTGCTCTGGGCAGAGGGGTTTCAGGAGGGGCTGGGGTTCAGATGTGCCTGACAGTAACTCATACCATTTCCCTGGGTCCTTTGGGAGCAACAGGTATGAGTATGAGTGGAGTCACAGTCACAGCATCCTCTAGTGCCTGACAAGATGTTTCGTCTGTTTTCAGTGCTGCAGAAATTGCCATGCTATGATGTTCTGACTACAGGGCATGGATGTCACTGCTGGCTAAGGGGCAGAGTGTACAACCATTAACGTGATTGCAACCTACGTCTCAGCAGAACAGCTGCCAAACCTTCCTAAGGATTCACAAACACTTTGTTCTCTACCATGATGGTACAAAGTGTGATAGATGTGAGCATTACTGATGTCAAGTCTTCTTTGGATGGAATAGCTGTAGTCATAAGAAATGTTCCCCTCATTCTTGTATGTTCTGCACGTGTGGTTAAACTAACGACCCAAAAGGCTGCATTTATGTACAGCAACTACAAAGTCAGTACAACAGATATTTTTGCTACCCCTGAGGGAGGAGAACAGTACCACATGGCTATCATTATGAAAATGAGATTGAACTAAAATCCCAAATCTGAATACTTGAAAGATCAGGAATATCTGCATTTGATTTCGAGCCCTGGTAACCTCTGATGCTGAAGAGTTACAGCATATTTTAAAGGCCTGGGATACTTTCCTTTTATTTAATAGTCCTGTTATTCTGATACGTTGGTTTATTCAATGTATTTTTGATTACGTTATAAATGCTTCTGAGTTATTACAAAACCACCCTTCTGAATGTGGTTTTACTTGGCAAGAAAACATTAGTCTCATTGTTACCCATGACCGACTTGGGATTTATTGTCAAATTAAAAGTATTGCAGAAGGAAGATCAGGAAAGCAGAATCGATGATAAATGCTAAGAATTCATACAGGATCTAAGTGAAGGACGGACTTGGAATAACTGGCGTGTCTCACTTTGACTCATCGCTCTGTGTTTGCACTACATTAATCACCCCAAAAGGACTGTCCCTTCACATTCGTGAACCATGAAGGTCTGTCAGGGCAAGGGCCAGTACATGTTCCTGGATTACAAATCGGAAATGACTGTGATTGTTATTACTTTGGGCATGGGGACGCTGTATGGAAATTTGCAAACAAAAGTAGCAACGGAATCAGCGAGAGCGGGAGTCTGCCAGCCACCCAGCCGCCCTGCTGGGGATGTAAGGGCAGCCGTGGGTGCCAGGAAGCCCGGGGGCTCAGTTCCCTGATCGCTGGGAAGATGCACATACTTAGGTTGTCCAAAGGATACAACCAAACCATTCCTTACTGTTAAAAAAATAACTAAAACCACTACACTTTGAGTATATCTCTGAATCTGTATTGAGCACGCGTGACTCTTCAACCATTTGTGTCTAACTTTTAACCTGGTTGTTAAGCATGACATTTGCAAACACATGTCTGGTGGCTTCTGTTTTCCCTTGTAAAACCAGGTCTATTTTCAAATTGCAGCACACGAACTGTGTATCTCTTTGTCCAGCAATCCCTTTCTCTCCTCTCTTCCTCTGTTGGCTACACCCGTTGTGCCACACGCATGCTGATGCACACGCACGATGGGTTGTACTTATGTGATTTTTTTTTCTGTTTTTGTTAATAACAGCAATAAGAACCGTGCATCAACCAGAGAAACAGAAACTACTGACAATGAGTTACTAGATACGAAGTTGAAGGTTGAAACCTTCCCCACTTTAGCTCACGATTTTATGGCTTAAAATGGAACACCTCACAATAACATCAACTTCCAGGAAGANAGGAAAAATGGAAAAATGCTGCTCCTAAAGCAAGGCGTTATGAGGGAGACACTTCCATCATTCCTTGTCATTTGTCTCCTCTTTACAGTGACTGCAGTGAAGGAATATCTCCAAAAGACTTAAATTTTCAGATTTTCCCTGAATTAAATGTTTGGACCAGTTTTAATGTACAGAAGTAGGGTAAAAGAAGAGATTTTCAACCCAATTTTCTTGTTGCTGCTACTGAGTTTGTGCTGAGTGTTAGGTACAGATCAGCCTGGTTCTGCTCCTCGCGGTTGTGACTCCAGTGCGGTCGTTCCTTCAGCAGCTGATGGAAATCACAATTCTTATTCCCGGGACACGAGCTCTCCAGAGAAACCTGCAGCTTTACATTTCTCACTCAGGCTGCAGCATTCAAGAAGCAAACTCAGGGCAAGGACCTGATCCCCACGATCACATCCTGAACCTCACCCCGATAACTGGATGAAGGAGGTTGCATCAACACACACTTAGCACACTGAAGGAAACCCGTGGTCGCTTCCTTTCAAAATCCCCAGAGGAATTCAAAGAAAAGAGGGACCAGAATTGTCTTTATATGCTTTGGCTGCTCTCATATTTCCTATAAAAAAAGTCTTATCTTGCTGTACAATTATTAAAGCCATAAGAGGATAGATATCTAGAACGATGCCATTTCAGACAGACCAAGGCACCTCTATCTCACTGAGTTTCACAGTCTTTCCTGCACGCTAAATTAGTACCTGATATCTCGTGACACAGTTCAGTGAACTTCAGATCTTTATTTAGTGGGATGAACTAGTCTTTAATTTATATATACATAGATGCACGTGCACAGGCAAAAATATATGTGTATGTACACTGAGCCAGTGACAGTTTCCACCTGAAATTTTCATGCATGTTTCTCATTTTCATAATTATTGGAAGGAAATATTTGGCAACACTTTTATTTCCATGCTTTAGCTCACTCTTTGCCGTGTATTCAAGCAATTAGTTCCATCAGCACACAAAGAAACCAAATTCTCTGGGGTTGCACATATTTTGGCAGGATCATCTTCCCACTATGCAGATTTTTGACATTCATTATAAAGCGGAGAATTATAGGTGTCTCTGGAGGCACGGGGAGATTAATGGGTGTATATAGGATGTCAGGAATGGAAAGAAAAGGCGTTAGAGTTTGTACTAGTAGTCAACTTTTTTATAGTGTTGTGGGAAACTGAAGTTCTTAGTTTACTGGTACAGATATTTCTGGAAATTTCATTTATTTGTGTCTTAAAATTATAAAGTGATTCCAGCAGAGCTGTATCAGTATAAATTTTTAATGTTTGTATTAAAATTCAGGTAAACAATGTCGTGTGCTCTGGACAGCCATTATTAAACCACTTGTGCCCAGATTATTGTCATAAAAGTTAAGTATCATAAATATAGTCAAACTTTATAGGACACAAATGAATATTTCTGTCTAACTACATTTATAACCTATAATTTAAGGCAGTTACTATGTACATGCTCTTGTAAATCCGTGCGCATAAATACTGGGTGGGAGAATATATGAGCCCCTTTCTAGATATTAATTGCTGATAGAGTGAAGTAGTTCCGCAGATTTCCGACCTCTGTTTCTCTGGGTTTGGAGGTGAATGGATTTTACAGCACATAGAGGCTTTCGATATATTTACTTATGTCTCTGCTATATAAGGTACTAATGGACAAGAACACCAGTCTCCAGTATGCACTGGAACCACAGTGTTGAAGCCAAATGCTGAACACAACACATAAAGCAAAATAAATAATATCTGCCGTCATCAGGAGGACAAAAGAGGGGTCTTGATTAAAGTATTCTCATTCTGTGTAGTATAGGTGGGGTTCCTTTAAACATTTCTCACTGAATAAGACATGCTGAGGTGAGGGATCTCATCTTGGCTGCTCAGGAGCTCCAGCTTGTCAAAGGCTTCACGGAGAGTCGGAGTCACCCAAGCAGACCATGAACCCCACTGTGACTGCAGAGATCTTCAGGTTCTAGTTTTCCCTGTGTTTTGAGGCATAAACACTGATCGTGGCCACAAAGATCCTTGGCCCCACACTTGGACAAGGCAAAACCCTACCATGGCTCAGTCCTTACCAGGTGCCTGTGAAATGTCATTGGCATCACAGAGGAGCAGGCAACAGGATTAATGTTTGCGACAATGCTGGAACTGTAGGAAGCCTGAATTATTCCCTGTCACCCAGCAAATGATAGGAGATCACTTTCGGTTTTCCTCACCATTAAGTTACTTCTAATAGAAGCACACAGGCAGAGGATGTGAACACATACCGCATATCTCCTGAGCTCTGCTGAGTGTTTAAGACTGGTGGAATGCAAGGAGTGGATGTTTCCTGGATCTCTCCGGGTAAAGGGTAAAAATAAGCAGCTGCCTGGAACAGTGGGGAAGGTGTTTGATGGCCTGGGGGATCTTCTACTCCTGCAGCCCCGTATGCTATGAAATTGCAGAACTTTCAGGGGTGTCGGAGCACCTTAACATCCCATTTATGCTTTTTAAAAAAATCCCAAATTAAGACTTTAGGTTATTGGCAATCATCATCATAATATAACGTCCTGGGTCTTCAGCTGACTTTGAGATTTTATATCAGGCACAGGTGAAAGGCAGAAGGAAAATCTCCAATGAAAGATAAAGAGTAATAAAAAAAAATTGTGATTTCTTCATCAGAGTGGACCTCAGATAGAGAACCTAAGAGCTGAAGGCAGAGCTCATGGCAAGAAGGCACTGCAGAAAGAAGAAACTTGTGCAAAGACTAGAACACAATGCAGTTGAGTCTTAATTTCACAACCCTTCTTGGAAAAGTGTTCTATCTCCTATAACACAAATAAAAAATTATATATAGACTCCAAACTACACCACAGCTTCCCACGTTCATTGAAAGTTTAGCTATAAGCTGGCAGTGCAACGTAGCAGCTAGAACTATTTATGCAGTTCAAGACTACATTTTTCAACAACTGTATGTAAGGTAGTTAGGAGATATTTTAGTGGAACTAGTTTTTATTGTAAGTCACATGTCCATCTTCAGGAATGATCCATAAGGTGTCTAAATATTCTTCTACACAGAAGCTGTTCCAAAATCAGTCATTCTGGAAAGTACTCGTCACCAAAAGTATCTTTGACAAAGAAAATTAATTAGTTCCACACTTTAATAGAATTTTTTTTTGTAAAAGTCCCCCCAGATGTTAATTTGTTTAGGGTAAGATCGCAGATGTTGTTTTTTTTATAATTATGCCTTTCCCTTCAGTGTGTATTAGGGATGGTTCACATTTGCAGTCAACTGTACAGCCATAAAATAATTTAGTTTATAGGATTAAGTGGTTTGGAAAGCTAGATCAAGAAAGAAAAATACAGTTGACATTGTAATAAAATTTGTGAGGTTAACATCAAACTGGATAATTCTTTGAACCAGAAATATTACTAATCAGAGGAAAATAAGACCATACTGTTCTGATTTGCTTGTTATAAGTAGCTACCTTATGGGACTATTTATTCACTTCTGATATGATTCTCCCTTATGCTGTTGGTTGACTTTATTAAGCCTTAAGTTTAAAAAACTGCGAAAGATCTAACGCTCATGCAGGAGTCATTGAAATTGACTCCCAAAGCATTTTGTATGCTTTTTTAATAGCTAATTAATATATTTCCTTCACACAGATTTTTGTGTTTTAGTCTAGAAGCAGGCAAGTTTTGAGAGTGATACAAAACTCTGAAAACAAATTGGAAAGGTTTCTTGAAGATGCCTCACTAAAAAGCTCAGATTGAGTCACCTGGCCAGTACCATCAGTACTCGGCCTGAATCAATATATGCCAGATGCTTCCCAAGGAACTGAAGTTTCTTGTTCCCCAAAATTACCCATACGTATATGACTTTCCTGATTTTACTATTTGGTCTATACAGAACAGTTCCTCTTAATTATATTACTAAGTGTGGCTTTTTAAATTTCTTGTGGTTTTAATTATTGAGACTCCTCTTTTTTTTATTGACTTCCTTCTAAAAGTTTCGTTAGGAGATGAGTTTTCCAAATCTCTTCTCAGTCCAGTGGAGATTTTACTGTAGAGTTTGATTTCAAATATTGAAAACCTGAGAAGAGTGAAAAAATAGAACCAGAAAGAGCCATAAATACCCTATAATCTGCTTGATCTTTACCTGAAGTATTATTTCAGGACCCCCAGTGATGGAGTTTTCACACTTCTCCCACAGAACCCTACCAGTAAAACTCACAGCTGGATTTTCTTGCTGTCTCAAGGTTCAAAGTCTGGGTATATTGCACTAAAAGAAAAAAAAACACTCAAACACTAAAGAAAAAAACAAACCAAAAAAACCCACAACAAAACAAACCCAACAAAAACAAACAAAAAACCCCACCAGAGCTTCTGTAGCCAGCTTTCCTCAAAAAAGTTAGTTTGCTTCCAAATAGAGTTGCTGAATTATTTTTCTGGTTCCTTTTGGAACTGAAATCCACAAATATTCATATACATTTATATATATACAATTAATAACATATATTAATACACTTAATAACCAATGACTTCTCTGCAAAAGCTTCATATACTCCAAGTTCCAACAGGCTTTTCTGGGAGTGCAGTTTGCTTGGTGATAAATTCCTTCTTAACAATCATAAATTCCCTTCAGCTTCTGCACGACTCAAGGGAATCCTGCGGCATTCTGTATCATTCACCCTCTTAAAGCCTATTCCCACCGAGGCTGTTTGTGTTTTTATAAAACGCCAATTGCATCCACTGTCCCCATTACATCTGACCCTCCAGGGCAATTTGTCAGGGTGTGACGTTATGACCTTCCCTCACCCAGGAAAATAAAGAAGAACTGAACTTTCGTTGGTTGTGGTGCTATGTTATTACCCGTACATCTTCAGCTATGCAAGGCAGACACACCAAACAGCTCTTACAAAAAAAATGTCACTGGTGCGTTGTCTTTCTCTCCCTGTTACAGATGATGTGCGATCATGTTAAGGGTAGGACAGGGGGAACAGCCTGGTTTTTTAACTTGCATTCCTGTTCTAAGGCACTGTATGAAAACTTAATGTCCTCTGGATATCACAGCAGTCCTTAGCATGTGGTTATATGAGACCAACATTACTTGATCAAAGTAAAACAAAAGGGTCTTGGTCTTATTTTATTTATGAGCCATCCGCCACAACCCATTACGTTTACTTGGGCCCTCAGTTACAGTTCCATCCTAATAGTTCTATTAGTGTTTGGGTGGTTTCTATGAAGATTATTCAATAAACATCGTCCAGAAAAAGCTAGATACTTTTAATGCATAATCCTCTGGAATGTTTATTAAACAATAACCCTGAACCTTCTGACAGTTTTATTTCTGAGAATGTTATAACGTTGTTATGCATCCCAGCAGTCATTCTGCATTACAGAAACTCCTGTGCAAAGCAACGAGTCTTGCCAAAAGCAGATGCAGCCAAATTAATAACAGGGACATCAATGAGCTATAGAAAGCCATATAGTGAGAGGGGTGGGATGAGGGGAAAAGAATGCAGAAAAGAATTTTTCCATTTTTGCAACAAAATGCAACTGAAATAAGAATGATGATATAAGGATTTGAAAATCCAAATGTAAAAAGCAGATTCACCTGAAAATAATCTTACATTATGCATTCTATATTTACTGCAGAGTGTATCTAGTGCAGAGTCTCTGGACAAATTGAATTCAACTTAATCACAGGATGAAGAGGTTCTAAAAAATGACTTAAACCCCAAAATGTTCTTGCATTGACTTCTGTGAATAGGTTTCTGCGTGTCACGTTTTCTCTGAGGCCACCCTGCAAGGACCCTTTCATCACCTGTTAAATGGACGCTGTTCCTCTTAACCAGCTACAAAGAAAGCTCAGGCTGAGGTTCAGTGCACTTAACACAAAGCCTCCAAAGGAGGGAAGGCTGCAGATAAAACCCAGTGCTTGGCCATAACGAACCTGGTAAATGCTGGTAATAAAAATAACAGGTGAAATCTCAGCCTGTTGAAGTGAATGGGAATTGTGCCGTTGATTTTAGCAGGGCCAGGATTGCAACCAATGAATCTACCCAGCAAACTAAAAGTGGGTGAAGGGAGGAAGGGGAATTAACGCAACAGAGCCTCTTCTACCCTCCTCTGCCTGCTCCTGGTACTCCTGAGATGTGCTCACAGAAACCACCGTGGAGGTGTACTGGGTACCAAATGTTTACAAATGCTTTTAATGAGTAATTCTGAAACAGGAAAATCAGCTTTGTTGTTAGAATGAGTCAGTCTCAGACTCAACCAGAGGCTGTTTTAGGGATGAGTAACCGAGGGCAATTGCCCAGGACTGGATACCGTGGGGAGTGTGCTCACTACAACAATTAAAATACAAGTTATCCAGTATGCCTCAATCTCTGCCTCTGTTCTTATGGGTCAAAACCTGCTGTAGGTCCACGCAGATGCAGTTACATCTTTCAAATACAATTTTTCTGTAGTGTGAGTAAAATAACAGAAAAAAAAAAAGAAATTTAAATGTCTTTCTGTCTTTTTGTACTTATACCCCTATCTGTATTTCTTTTTACTGATGTGTGAAAATGCCAATTTTCTGATCTCTGATGTGTATTGACTGGAGCCACCATATTTTCACGCAGGTTTTCCCAGGCATCTGTCACACACATGGCCCATGTACAGCAAGGCGGTTTCAGAAAGCTGTGAACTTTCAGCACAAATCGAGCACTGTGCAGCCACACCACAGACACGTTATCTGGAAACAAAAAACGGGGGATGTGAGGAAATGTGTGTGTTGGTGTCCCACCATGGGCTGCAGCACGACTGGAGAGCCCTGTGTTCCGCTAGGATGTGAAAGCTGTGGGATAGATTTGAACTTGTTCAGGTGTTTCAGGATCTGGACCAGAATGTAGAGGAAGACAGCCACCCAGTTTTTGTGCCTCTTGCATAGCATTTGTTGGCATTGAAAGGATATTTTGGAAAAAAAAATTACTGGTTAGAAAACAACAAGAAATTAAGGATGTCTAAAAAATACGTTATCTGATGCAAAAGAGATATACAGGCAAAATACTTCTGAGCTTAAAAGCATGGTGTAGAAATGTGATGGATCTGTAAAATCTCCCTTGAACTAGCTCAATATCTGTGACATTTATCTTATAGTAATGAACTAAAACAGAGTTCACTGGGAGTGGAAAATGGTGACATGCAGTGCGGACATTGTTTAGCAACACACAGTTTTCCTTGGAAATCTCATTTCAATATCTATCAGAGTATTCAACAATAACATTTCCCCACCACTCGAACCACTCTGCAGGTTTCCAGTCCAGGGTGGTCACCTGGCAATTCAAGCAAACTTTGATTTTGTTGAAAATTCTGGGACATCCACTTTGGTTTTGACCATTGTGGGTATGAAGTACTTCTCCAAATAAACAAACCACCAACAACTGTCCTATACAGAAAATATTTTACATTGAGGCAGTGTTCTTTCCCTTTAAAAATATATTTAAAATTAGTAGGAGGGGCACATGAATGATGAAATTTGTGATAAACCTTGTGAGCTCAGCTGATGTAGCTCATCAGAGCATCAAACAGCGGTTACCCCTGAGCACAGGTATGTTTGTAGATAAGATGAAAGCAGTGTTTTATTAATCAGACTTTATATCTGACTCCTGTTCCTTTCTTCAGTCTTTAAATCAGCTCCATCTGGTTCTCAGTAGTTAATTGTGCAGCTTACCTTTCACAATGAAACATGCTCACTGCTGCAGAAGCAGGTCCAATGTGATTAACATTATTAGGTAAAACAGTGATTGCTTCAGTCTGGAACCAGGTAACCATAAAAAACATGATCATCCACAAAATGAAACAGAGGAACAAATCTTCACCGGGTGTAGATTGGCTGGACTCCAGATGATTTCAGTGGAATGAATTGAAAACAACGTTCTGGGATGGCTTTCTTTATGGTGATACTTTATGGAGCACATCAAACAAGACACCAGAACAATGCTTGTGTAAGTGAGAAAAAAATCTCACTGCATTTTAGACCGGTCCTGGGTTTATGGTCTGTTGCAGCAGAGCAAGGACCTAAGTAGCTAGAAGGGAACGACCCCGCCTGCATTAACCAAAACAAACTGAAACAAACGCCCCTCTCTCTGGGTTGCCCAGTTTATTTCGAGGGTCCTAATTCAAATTCTGTTCAACAAGCCAACCAATACCACAACAAAAGCAAAAAAGCAAAACAGCTTTCTATGTTTTTTGGTCTACATCTTCATTCTTGTATGGTCACGACAGCGTCTCCATGGATTTAGGAGTGTTTGGTCACAGCTAAACCAAGCTGCCCTCATCGATGAGCTTGTGAAAATCTTTGTGGGGATCTAACCCAGTAAAAACCATATTGCTGTGAGACAGAAATGATCCAGGGGAGGCAGGATATGGTCGGATCTCTTCCAGGAAGGGCTCACTTGTAAGTTAGGATGTACAAGTAGGACCCAGTGTTTCGCTGTGTTGTGCTTTGTGTCTTAGGGGTTCATTTGGGAGCTGCCATGACATCTCTACCACAATCGCCCACTGCAGCCTCAACACGGTTGGAGTCAGGGCTTGCTCCAGCTCATGTCAGCAGGCCATGATACTTGGAAAAACATCGGGACTCTGCTACTGGAAGGGGCTCCCCGGATAGTCGGGTCCCTACCCCTACCCCAAGTATCAACTGACACCTGGGTTCCCCCTGAAAAAGTTGAAATTTTCCCTTTTGGCGAGAATGTCAGCTGTGCACCCTTATGTCGCCAGGCTGCCTAAACGGGTGAAAATACCCCAGCTCTGACCTTTTCTCTTTTACAGCTGGAGAACTACATTGTGGAAAACATGAAATCGGAGATGGTGCAGCTGCAGCAGAACGCTGTGCAGAACCACACGGCCACCATGCTGGAGATCGGGACCAGCCTCCTCAGCCAGACAGCGGAGCAGACGAGGAAACTCACAGACGTTGAAACCCAGGTATGTTCCCAGAGCAGTGGTTAATTGCAGAGAACATTTCCCATCCTCTCTCTTTGCTGACGTGTCACCACACAAAGCGTTTCGATGCGGGGTTTCGGGAAGCGTAGGCGCTCTGTCCGTGGGTACCAGCAGCGGTGATGACTGACCCCTGTTCTGTGCCTTTCTTCTCATTTCATTTGCTCAGTGTCTTTAGCTCTGGGTGGGTAAGGCAGGCGGGACTGTCCAGGAAACTAAACCAGCAACTGTCTTCAAACAAACAGCCCAGGTGAAAACTGTGAATGATACAAGTGTCAAGCTAAGTAGTACGTTTCGGGCTGAAACAAAGCCTTTGGTTTCCGTTGCTGTTTGCCTCTTTACCATTACAAGAAAGTTTGTTTATTTTCTGCAAGATGCTTCCAGCTATTTGAAAAGTAGTGCATGGCTGCAGAGAGGGACAAGCACCAGCTCCTTTATAAAACACTGTATTTGCTATTGGTGTAAATACAGAGTCATCTCCAGTTGGTTCCTAGCACTAAAATAACTTTTGTGATTGAAGCGACAAGAGTATCGCCGTCAGAACACAGAGTGCAACTTCAAACTGTGCTTGCTGCAAGGACACCTACTACCTTTTGCCTTTTGAATTCTTTTATCGGTGTAAGATGCGTATTTCTTTTCCGTATCTTTGTTGACATCCTATCGATCTTTGCAGCATGAGGTGTATTACCACCTGCATTCAGGACAGGGGAACTGAGGTACTGCATCTATCTGGCTTGTTCTAGTAGCTTATGCACTTCTTGAAAGATCACATTTTCTGTTCTAACGCCGTTACTCACATTTACAATATCATTACCAAGTTATTATGAAATCGTGTTGGAGTACACTGAGAAACATCAGTAATTATGAAAGACAGGCACTCTGTCTGACACAGGTTCCCTCTCCCTTCATTCCTACACCTCAGTTAGTAGACCAACGTTCACTCACAAACATTGTGATCTCAACTGACCAGTTTCTAAAACACAGCATACTGACTTCTGAAAACGTTGGGGAAAATCTTTAATTCAGTATCAACAGAGCATCTAAATGGAAACATAAGACATGAAGAGCTCTGGACTGTAGTATCCTATGTTAAATAAAGAAACAGGAGGTGGAGGAACTCTTCACATATCCCGGAAGACCTACCTAGGTTTAGGTGTTGACTACTCATCCACAATTTCCTCCTTTAAGCAGGTAAAGGACAAAATGTGCATTGCCTCTGTCTCACTTTTCCTTAGAGGAACCACTTCAAGGTGGAGGCATCACTGGCAAATGCATGAAGAATTTAAGGGATGTTTAAGGTATCAATGGGAGTAGCTCTTCCTTGTTGCAGTCCTTGCTCTGACTTTCAGCTCAGAGATGGCATTTTCCACCTCCCCTCTTCCAACAGGATGACAAAGTCCCTGGCTCTACCATTCATCAGAAAAGAGGGATGCAGGTGGCTCAAGAAAGTGAAAGGAGACTGCTCTTGGCAAGGATGGAGGCAGCCAGCCGCAGGGAGGGAGGTGAAGGTCTGTAGGATACAAGGGAGGAGAAGGGTAGGCCAGGATCTCACACCTTTAGCAAGAAGCACTCGTACCAGCATAAGGAGGAGCCTGAAGGACTGAAGGTAGAGCCTCCATCTCCTTAAAATTTCACTGGCTCCTCCCAATCCTTGATCCATCCAAAATCCCACTGATTCCCTTTAGGCTTTTTTCTCCACCTGAATCTCTATTGGTGTTTTTTAGGCTGCTCCACAGGTGTATCCTCTTTGGAAATCAGTTGGTGCTTTCCTGCCTTCTTACCCCTCACCAACCTGTAATCCCTCTGAAACTGTGGTGGTGCCTCCTGGCACTTCCAAACGTATCCATCTTGAACAGTATAACAGCTGCATACTGATAATTTCCAATTTTCTTTACTCCTGTGCCCTTAAAAAAGAACAGCTCAGGTTGCTCTGTGAATGTCAATAATTCTAAATAAAAATAAGGCACTGGACTGAGCTTGAGAGACATTCATTTTTCTTTATGTTCTGTAACAAATTAATATCGGGCATGCATAAGAAAGTGTTACCATCCAATTCTATGATGATACTGATATATGCCCTTCCAAGAAAGGTCTGGTAGGGTCCATTAAAGAGGCATCGCTTTCAGTTCCAGAAGTGATTGCATCTCAGGTGTTGCGTGCACACATACCCACAAAAACTATTTACACACACTCCTCCAGACTCTGTAATGAACGACAATATCCCCAAAACAACCAACATTAATTATTATTGCTTTCATTCTCAAAATCAGTGTATTATTTCCACTTTTGGACTATTTTTTGTTAGAATTTATTCTCTTTTACCTCGTTAAAAGGCTTCTCTCCATTTGGTGTACTTGGTAAAACTTGTGCTATTTGTACAAACCACCATGGAAGTGAAAGACAATTGCACAGAGCAACGTTTGGGATCACAGCCTTCATCTTACAAATCTGTGTAAGAGTGCAAGCAGTGATAACATGAGCAGACACCAGACTTCTGCCAACACCGCAGAAGAGAACTCGGAGAAAGCTGAAGCAGGAGCTCTGCTTGCAAACCAGCGGATACAACACTTTGGCTTCAGCCCAAGCACTCTTACATTCTTCTGGTTTAAGCATGCTTTGTAGAAATGCATCTTTGAGGCACATCTCTTGTTCTTTCCACTGAAATTAAGCTTGTTTGGCAGTTACCTTTCCTTTCTCTGCCGGTTTCCACAGCCACCAGGCTGCCAGCATATCAGCTGGTACATATCAGCCTGGCTTGATTGGGTTCATTGGCACCAGCTGAGCCACTGAGGTTAAAAAGGGATTTAGAACCAATTTGTGATGAATCATCAAATCAGAATGAAGCGGTTGCACTATATGGGTGTAACAGCATAACCAGGACAATACAAATGTGAATGTTTTTCATTTATTCTTAAGGTGCTAAACCAAACATCTAGGCTTGAAATCCAGCTCCTGGAAAATTCACTGTCTACGTACAAGCTGGAGAAACAACTGCTACAACAGACACATGAGATCCTGAAAATTCATGAGAAAAACAGGTAAGAGTGAGTAGCTGGTCTCTTTCTTACATTTTCTCTATTCATCCCAAAGAGGTCTGTGCACACTTTGTTCTAAGCAATTGATGAAATGGAAGAGGTAAATATGGTAGGTGGAAAGTACAGGGAACACTTGTAAAAGAGCTAGATGTGAACTTGCACTGTGTTAGCTCCTGCATGATAAATGTAAGTTAATTTTTACCCTTTTCCTGTGTACTGTAAGCTTATATCTCGGTTTGCTTCATGGCAACTTAATCATATGACCACGATTCCTGATACTGAAAATCATGGAGATAACACCTATGAGAACTTTGAAATATAAAAATGTTAATAATAAATTAGGAAATTTTTCCCTTACCTTAAAAGTGGGTAAAAAAACAAAGAAAATTTTCAGTAGTTCATCTTTCTATTTTTAGTGGATCCAAAGACCTAACATGTAGCAGGATCTCTCTCTCCCTTTGGGCTCAATTTTCTGTCACATATCTGGAACCCTGCTCCACGTAAAGAATAAGTGAAGGATAAACATTTGGGTTTTATGTTGAAATAGAAGAAAAAAATGTTTAGCAGCACGTAACTTTTTAAGCAGTGAAGCAAGTCAAAAAGAAGTTCCAGTGTTGTCCCTGTCTGTGCTATGTGTTCCCTGTGTGTGACACAGGGGCTCAGCACCTGGAGTCACCAGATTTAGAGCACGTGTTGGGGGGTGACCCTGTCTGGTTGCCAGACCCTCACGCAGCTGCTCTCTCACTCCTCCTCATCAACAGGACAGAGGGAGAAAATACGATGAAAAAGCTTCTGGTTGAGATACAGACAGGGAGGTGATTTACCAGCTACTGTCATGGGCAAACCAGCCTTGTTTATTGCCAGTTAATAACAGCATAGGAAAGTGAGAAATAAAAATTTAAAAAAAAAAGATATTTCTTCCCTACTTCTCCTTCTTCCCAGGCTCAGCCTCACTCTTGACCCTCCCACATGCCCCCTCCAGCAGTGCAGGGTATGAGCCGGGGGGGCTGCGGTCGGGTCACAGCACTTTGCCTGTTCCTTGTGCTCTTCCCCTTCTCCAGCGTGGCTCTTTACTGAGGCAGATACCAAATCGTCCTGCCCAAGCTTTAGTGGACTGTTTAAATTGCAACCAGACAGTCTGCCACAAACAGAAGCATGATTCTGGTGCTCCCAGACAGGAATCAGCAACTGAGGTGGAAAGACCTCGCCCAGGGTTATACACAGGGAAGACTAACACCCCAATGGGCAGGGAGCTGCTGGGGAAAGAAGGAAAAGAACCAGAAAATGACAAAAAATAGAAAGTGCTGTTGCAAAGAAATGTGTTTGCCAAATGTGTCTGGTTGCGAAGCTGGTCAGATAACATGCTGTACCATTATTGCTGCTGGCTACGAAAACCAATTGAATATATTTAGTCTAACAGCTGTTTATAACCAAAAATTCCACCATGTGTTATTACGTTGAAAATTCTTGAACTTCACAGATTTCCCTTGACCAATTGGAAATATGATTAGTGTGGGATTAGCTTTGGCTTCAGCCATCCCAAAATTGAATAATTCACCTAAACTGTGTATGTGGGCTGTCCCTGTAACCCCCGGAGAGTGTAGGTATGTGTAGGAGGCAGTTCATTCTGTTTTACAAACCCATTTCAGTTTGGGATTAACCCAAGCATTAGTTAAGTATATAAATACTTAACTAATAATGATAACCATCTGGTTAACAAGAAGATTTTATTGGTTGCTCGAGAGACTCAAGCCTTGTGTATTTAACAGTCTGAATTTATTTATCCATCTTAGCAACGTGTCAGCGTGTAAAGCCTTCGTGTCAGTAAACAAATAAGTTTTATTGAAGTTGACCTTTGACTTGGCTGACATTGTGATGAAACAGTCTGTGACATGACAAAAGGGTCTGCCTTGTTTTTTTATTTTTTTGGAAGAAAAAGAGGGGTACCTGAAAAAGTACATTTTATACCCCATTGTTTCCCTCAGAAGTGTAGTTGTATGCAGACAAATGACAAAGCACATGGAGCTTCATCTTATAAGGAAACAAGAAGCTGGCACAGTGGGCCACTCTCTCGTTGGGAGTGATAGAAGTAGGGAGAGGGCAGTGTTATGGTAACAGTGAAATACCATCATCCACTCCTGACAACGAACCGGGTAATCTTGGCCATGTCCTGATCCTGCAATCAATTACGTGTGTGCCAGGTTCACTATGGGGCAACTCTTGGTCATCTCAGCAGGTACGAGGTTTCTGGACACACTGATGATTTTAGCTTGTTTAACTTTAAACAGTACTTATAGATTACACATCAGGCTATGTTCAGCAGTTGTTTGCAGTTAAAATGTCTTCATCCCTCTCCATATCATTTTCATGTAATTAAAACAGATAAAACTCTTTTTATCTGCATTGCCTACACAGACATAAGCTTTTTGGAAAGGGCCTTTATTTTGCAGTAGGTGTACACTACAGTGCAGGAGCTATTATCAGTGGGGAAATAATTAAAACACATTGTGTACTATAGACAGATCATGTCTTCCTCTGTGCTAAAATTTCCTCTATATAAAAATAAAAATAATGATCTTAACTTTCAAAGAACTGGATTTTGAATGAAAGTAACAAAATCTTATAGTAAACACTGATTGTGGAGGTACTACAGTAACTTGCATACTATCTTTAACTAAAATAAACACTGCGTATCAACAGGGGACCAGCGCGTGTTCCTTTAGACTAGAAATATATCTATTCTTGGCCTTTCTCTTTATTTCCTGCCTCTGCTGGGAAGAATGGCCTTTTTTTTCCTTTTTATCCCACTGAAGTGAAAGATATTCCATGGCATAAGTAGAGTCACATTTGCCCCAGAATCATGTTTCTGTTGAGTGCTCTCATGCCATAAATAATTCAGTTTTGTAGGTTCCCACCCACTACAATGTAAATGGTGGTTTCTTCCACTGCCATTTTTTCTCCCACAAGAGCTTTCTAAAAACTATTTTGATTTATTCTTGAAAGATTTTCCCGATCAAGTGTCTTTGAGTCCCTTTTTTTCCCAGAGTGTACCAGTTGCATTTAACTTATTTTTTTCGATACGCAAGTCTGACAATGACTTTTTGTTTACTCGAATGAAACAAATGAGGAAAAAAATAATGGAATTCTGGATCTTCCAGCAATAAATAGTGGAAGTGAAATTTAAACATAAAATCCAGCTTGAATTTTCAGACAATCCGACTAGATTAACACATTCATTACGAGAGGTGTTGTATCCTACGAAAGGTGAGGACTGAAGAATGGTTCTTGAATTTCCTTCTTGCTGTGTGAAAGATGAGGAAGCACAGTATGTCTATTTGCAGGTTTCACATATACTAAAAAATACACCTAGATTTTGCACTTCACTTTTGTGATTCTGATGGATTTATCTTGTCACTGATATAAAAAACAGGCTTACTGATGCTAAGTGAGCTGTTACTTTCCTAGCCTTGAGAAATACGAGGAGACATATTTTACATTTATTTAAACTGATCAGACAATATCAGACCAACAAAATAAGCACCTAACCATACCAGGAAAATTTCACTCATGTAAAAGCAAGTAAAAGAAGCTGTCTTAATGAAAAAATACTATTCTGCACTCAAAAGTAGGCATTTAAATCCTCTACCTGTTTGTCTTCTCATACATACATAACACAAGAAAACCACATTTTATATGGCCAAAGAATTTTTATTCTAGGGTGATGTTACTTGTCTTTATTTATTGAATAGCTCAAAAAAGTAAATGTTTTTATCTGTACCTTTTAAAAAATCCAGATTTTTTTAAAAGATTATTGAAATGCAAAAGACGTCCATCTCCAAGATCTGGTCTGTATCCTGTCTAAACTGAGGCCTCTGAAAACAAAGAAAAAAAAAATCTGAAACTGCCATGGTCTGGAATGGATTAGTGAATAAACTACCTGCCTTGTAAGGCAGATTGTCGAAACCAGACTGTCCTTCCTCCCCAGAGAGCTACCAGAGTGCTTTCTGCATGCTCTACTTCACCACCTTTCACCATGACAGCAGCTTTCGCTGGAAGTCATTCTTTGACTCTTGCATGGGCCTTCAACCCTCCCCAGTGTTATCAGGGGGCTGGTTCTGACTCAGCTGGACACAGCACCAAGGCATCCCACTGGCTTATATCCGGACAAAGTCAACACATCATTTTTATGGTTGAAAATAGATTCCCAGCCTCACCGAGATGAGTAGGTTAGACACTGAGACATGATTAACCTTCAGGAAAATTAAATTTGTCTGGGTTTCAGCCTGTGTGTGTGTGTTTGTTCTTAATTTAATTGTCTTCTAGATAATGACACCAAAGAGTCATTGTCCAATGGATAACATTGGTATTTATCAACATGAACAGCAGCATTTGTTTTTTTCACAACTTCATTCTATTCCCAAAATGCCTGATTAGTTTCCCCAAACTGAAGGCTACAATTACAAAAACCACACATAAATGTGTATATGCATGTGTATATATGTACATATAAATATATGTTGCTTCTAGTGAATGGTGATTTATTTTTATTCTGAGTATTGTAGTTCCCATAACTGCTTCATCTGTCTAGGTCACTAATGTTTTCAAACATATAGGAAATGTATAGGAACTTCAAATGTATAGGAAACATATACAGTGAACTTACTCTAAAAGAGAGCCAGTCATTACATCATGCCCATAACATCTTACTGGAAAGCGTCATAAAATAATGTTATATAACAATTTTGGTCACTTTCCAGATTGTTGGATTAATTGATATAGAGACACCCTTTGTTTTGTTTTCTTTAACATTTTATGTCATCAGCAGTCATTAATGAAAACTAAATAGAACCATATTCATCTTAACTCTGCCTTCACATTGCCCCTTTAAAAAATTGACAAAATATCTTCATCAAACATTCAGCAAAGTTATTTCTTTATGGCATTTCTCTATTAGAACTTGTCTGCTGTCACAAGTTAAAAAGAGAGAACAGAGTGGTCTCTCAACTGTTAAAAAATCTAAATAGCTTTGTAATTGGTTTTACTCTGTTTTGAGATTTTTTTTGACGAGGCTTCTAGTACTCTTTTTAATTTAAATGAGTGATAATAAAAATATGAATGTAACAATACAAATGAAAATTCTGGACACATTGGACTCAAAGGCCATAAAAGCAGCTTTTCTCATGTTGTTTGAGGATTTCTTCATTTTGGAACAGGCCAGTGCACAAATCCTCAGCCTATGTGAAGCTTTTGCTTTTGTTCATTGGGAGCTTTGACCAGAGGTTTCTCAGTAAAACACAATGAATGCTTTGGATTCCTCCCAGGAATACAGGGAGTAGCCCTATCCTCAGGGTTTGGTCTTATCTATTGTAGATTTATGGATATAGAAAGATCATTACATAAATGCGTTTGCATTCCTTAAAACAGCTTAGTTTTGCAGTTTATAACAACAGGACTTTTAATCTCCATCGAAAGCTGTAAAGGGACCAAGTGCTGTGACACTCCCATCTCTCCGCCACATGTTGTTTCCACCACTTGTAAGCATTAGGGTGTGTTGTTACTAAAACCATCAAACTTCTGCTTCCTGTGTGTCTCTCTAGACAACAAGCTGGGAAGCTCTAAACATTGTCAGCTTCTTCCTTCTTGCTTGACACGGTCAGTGTCGCTACAAGTAAGACTGTCATCACCACCGGTTCGTTTACGATGGTCTTGGGACGGCTACAGTGGGAAACAAATAGTGCAACACCCAACCTGTGACTGACAAAGGCTCTCTTTAAACGAAACCATTCAGATATGGAAAACATTTAGATGTGGACGTGCAGATGGGATGCTGTGGAAGGGGGGAGATGCCCTGTGCTCTACTAGGACGTGAACAAAGGGAACTTTTTTTTGCCTTTGCTTACCATTTAACTATAAAGCAATATTCTGACTTCAAGAATGGTGTCTTCCATTGGCAGCACACAGCACTTTCCATGGCTGTAAGATATCAGACTGGGCTGTGGCCACATCTAGCACCCATCCTATCACGGGCTGCCAAGGGCCCACCTTGTTCCTATCCACAGTGCATTAATATAACTTACAGTCTGTCAGAAAAGTTAAAATCTAGAGTCCAAATGAGCATTTTAATAATTNAACAGGCCAACACCAAACCGGGGAATGGGAGAGGTGCCCTGTGCACTACTAGGACGTGAACAAAGGGAACTTTTTTTTTTGCCTTTGCTTACCATTTAACTATAAAGCAATATTCTGACTTCAAGAATGGCGTCTTCCATTGGCAGCACACAGCACTTTCCATGGCTGTAAGATATCAGACTGGGCTGTGGCCACATCTAGCACCCATCCTATCACGGGCTGCCAAGGGCCCACCTTGTTCCTATCCACAGTGCATTAATATAACTTACAGTCTGTCAGAAAAGTTAAAATCTAGAGTCCAAATGAGCATTTTAATAATTTCTGTGAAATGGTGGACAAAGATCATAAAATTCAATTGGAACTTTTTTTTAATTTTTTGGACAGTGTTTTATGACTAAAACCAGCCCCATCAGAACATTTTCAACCACTTCTGCCTCACTAAACTAGTCTGACCTTCTGCATAACAAAGCTCAAAGACTTCCATATAAACATTTCCCCAAAAATCCATGTGAATCTGGAGCATAAAGGCATCATGTTTAATGTTAGAGTCCAAGTGGTGAAAATATCAGCTACAGGTCTGATAAGGTGTTAAAATAATTTATTGTCTTTGGCTTCAAAATCCATACTTTGTTTTAGGTTGAAACTTTCTGTCATCTGATTCCAATCCACCAAATCTTGTTATGCTTTCATTATCAATTAATGAGGCTTTTAGAACGAGATCTGTAACCCTTTGTGTCTGGGACCCCACAAAAAAGTGTTTCCCTTCCCATCGCTTCTTTTTTCCCCCTTCCCCCAGATTCTTCTCGCTTTCACAGAACTAGATATGTTGATATTACAAAGTATATTTTCTTCAGTATCTTTGCAAGTCCCACATTTATAACATTTCAGAAAAAGAGATTTGCTGCTTGGTTTCTTTTATTTAAAAAAAAAATAGTACTGTAGTTTGTACAGCAAATCCAGGGCCTGAGCGTAATCTTTGCATTGTTATCATTTGTAAGAGCTCATATTAAGGCTCCTTGATATCTAATAGAAACAACTCCGTACGGATTTTATTACATTCTTCGGTTAGGTTAAATGACCTGAAATTATGCAGGCGTCTTGCCACTGATCTATTATCCAGAAGTAAAAACAAAGGTGGAGGGAGAGTGCAAATAAATAAAACCTCAGACTGACTTGAACAGGAAGCAGTTTGTTGGCACGTTAGTAACCGCCGGTTGGTTTATGGGCATGAGAAACGCTTCTTTCGGCGCACGCAGTAGAGTTACCGAACAGAAAGTAGCAGAGGGGTTGAATTAATTTCTTTATCTAATATTAATAAAAACTTTCTGCTAAACTCCCACCACAACATCAAAGCACTGACCTGAAAAAATTCCTGTTTGCTGTTGACGGATATTAGCTCTCCTTTCTGTCTACAACTCCTCTGTTCTAGATCTAATGTGCCACACGCCTTTGATCCTTGTGGATTGTACACTTCCAACTCGGGACAGAGAGGGTACTAGGGAAGGATATTAGTTAGGAAAAAATGTTTACATGCATGTGTAAAAGTATTTATAAAAATTGATGTAAGCGGGTCACACAGTGTGATGCCCAACAGTTTTCTGTCTGAGGGACCTCTTGTGGAACCAGACAAGGCATGTGTGTGGGGGTGGAATGTTTTTGTGGAGTCAAGGCAAGCGAGGGAATCCTACCTTAAACTGCAAACTTCTGATTTATCTTTTGGGGAAACAGTTCTTAATGTGACAGTCCATGCCACTCACCTGGTGCACAGTTCCCTCCCTAGCTTCACAAACCACATGCAATGGTACTTTTATCGTCCTTTCCATACCCACTGATGGTACTCCATGGCTCCTGATGCTTACCATCCATTCAGTGGTAAGGTCCTTCACAAACTCTTCCTTAGTTTATCCCTGATTTTTTGTCTCTCATCATATTGAATCATTCGTATTGCCAATGATGTCCTGTTCCATGCTCTGCTCTTTTCTCTCCTTTGCCTACTTTCGGCTTTTCTGCCTGAACCTCTATGTACACTTGTGTTACTGGCTCATGCACTTGGCTGGGTAGATATGCAGCTCTGTGCACTTTAATCTAAGGGTCAGGGCATGAAAACATCGCAAAGTGAAGCCTTAGAGATCAGTTCTATTTGGGTGCTTGTAGAGAACATCAATGGGTTGAATTAGTAGATGCGACATTTTTTAGAATAAATTATTTATGTACTGAATTCTGTGCTGAAAAACAAAATAGCTGTTTTCTGTATTAATAAATATGTTGGCATGAAATAATACCTACTAATTACTTAATTTCAGTTTACTTGAGCACAGAATTTTAGAAATGGAAGAAAGGCATAAAGAGGAGCTGGACACTTTGAAGGAGGAAAAAGAGAACCTGCAGAGCTTGGTCACACGACAAAGCTACATAATCCAGGAGCTGGAGAAGCAGCTAAACAAAGCAACAAGCAACAACAGCGTCCTGCAGAAACAGCAGCTTGAGTTGATGGATACGGTTCACACACTGATCACCCTCTGTTCCAAGGAAGGAGGTAAGCAAGCAACATTATAAAACATCAGAAGTACCAGGAAATTTCTTCTGAAGTGAGTCCTGAAGTTTTGGAAAGGTAGAACTTAATGAGTTTATTCCAAGAGTGAAAGGGACATTATAGTTGAGGGCAAAAGAGCTGATGGGAGCTCACAAATTCAGAAATAAGGTCCGGACAGTGCTGAGGCCGACACGTGCACTAATGGCCATTTCTGATTTTTTTTTTCTAGCTAGTATAATTGAGTTGTTATACCTTGACCATAGCTGATGAAGGCCATAATTATGGCTGTAGACATTCAAAAGAATAACGTCTTCTTCTCTTAAATTTTATTTGTAGTAAGGGATTATTTTTCTTCCTTCTGCCTTTCTGGATTTTGTTTGTTTGTTTCTGGGGGTGTCAGGCACACCACAAACATAAAAGATAGAAATAACATCTTTTGAAAGAAGGGGACGTCAAAGGCTTTAGGACAACCCTCTGCAAGTCTGCCCTTCTCAGTAAACAGATTTCTTGCAGAGACTGAGAAAGGAATTCAGGTAATATTTCACTTTTCAAATGCTAAAGACATTGCAGAATGTCTCTGGAAATAAATTCCTTTTATCAAAACTGGTCAAGGGAGATGAATGAACAGAGACCATTGTATAGGGTGGAAGTGAGACCCTGGAAAGAGCAAGATGGTAACTATGAAAATCAGGGCAAAGTCATACAGAAGAGGGGGAAGAAGAAAAGTAAGGGAGAATAGAAGAGAAAAGGCATACACTAAGGATAACAGCACAAAGGGGATTGACATCTCTGCCTGGCATGGCATGCAGAGGGTTAAAAATACTAGGGGAAAGAAAGTTGAGGAAAGACAATAATATCCATCTGGGAAGAAGCCATCAAAACCCTTCTGAGAAAGGGTACAGAGTAAACTTGGAGAGAAACTGTGGGTGTGTGAGTTGTGTGGACATGGAGTGAGTTTGGAAACGTGGACGGAAGATGTCTGTGCGAGCACCAGCAGTGTCTTCACATAGCCCAGCATAGCTGCTCCTTGTCATTCTACAGCTACAAGCACCATAAATCATAAACAAAAAGCAAAAACCCAAACAAAAACCCAAGCAACAACTCCGTCCCCTGGGTCAAAACCTTGTCACCTGCACCGTTACTCTGCCGCAGAGGCAGAAGGAGGTATTAGATCATTCAAGCTGTCCGACTCGAGGCACTGTGGGTTTGCTCTCTGCTATATATTCCCAGGCAACTTGTGTGGCTTCCATCTAAAGCTGTTCAAGTGACGGGGATTACATCCCTTCCTCTGGAAGTGTTGCATGCTTGGGCCTGTGTTGATCGACTATTTTAAAAAAAAAAAAAAACAAACTTCCCCCCCCTCATGTTCATTCTGAGTGTTCCCTTCTGCTTGCTCTGTGACACAGCTCCCCAGCATCTGAGTTAAATCCCGTCCTTCTGAGCAGGCTGCTCTCACATCGGTAGAGGAACGTTGCGATGCACTGCAAATCCGTTATTAGGTTTTACAGCCTTTTGGCAAAGAAACCTGGCAAAGATGTGTTCAGTGTTCTAATAGAGCTCAGGAGTACTTTAAAGTTAATAACAAAATGAAAGATATATTATCCTCATACAGAGATATGCTGCAAGTTCTTTTTAAGGATGGAAACAGATTTTCTAACAATTTTGAATTTGATTCGAAGAAAAAAAACTAAACAAACCAACATTTTTCCTAAACTTAGTTTTCTCAAAGGTTTCTTACAAAGACTTTGGGAACTACAGAAGGGGATTTGGCTCCTGGGTGCAAATTCAGGTGCCTGAAAACCTGACTTTTCAGGAGTTTTTTTTACTTCTGAGGAACTGTGGAAGCAAAAGAGGCTCAGCACAGTTAAATGCCTAAATATAATTTTAATAGCCTAACTTGAACCCTCCATTGCCTTTTGTATATTAATATGTTCAGAATTTTCCTTGGATACCTCTTTTATTTAAAGAGAGAGAGACAGTGAGTGGAGACAGTTCTGCAATTGAGTCTAGCTGACCAACAAGTATATTCACAGCTGGAAAAGGAGCCAGACATCTTAAATTAAAATAGTAATGTTTTCCCGGAGCACAGGGCCACTCTAATGAAGGCTGAGTACTAAAGCATTTGGTTGTACCAAAAATTAATACCAGCTTCAGTCTGTGCAAATATATATTGAAGATGGAGAAGTAGGCATGGTGGGAAGCACAGCTGGAGCTCCTCTAAATTCACACACAAAAAAATATGAAGTTTAGATAGTCTTAACATGAGTCTTTATGCTGTGAGAACTGGTGTTTATTGGGAGATAGAGAATAACAAAATGTGATGCATAAATCAGTGACACCCCTTCTGTCTTATACTTTGGTAAATCTCAGTTATCTAATTTCGTAAGGGATACAGCAGAATGGAAATGCTCCAGGAATGAATAGGACAATGGAAATAATTAGAGACCTGGAATGATTTCCATATGAGGAGAGAGAACTGTAACATACAGAACTATCAGAGAGAGAAGGTATGTGGGATGGTGATATGGAAGAATACAGAATAGCTATGTGGTAGGAAGAAGAGGAAGAGCCAGTAACACTGAGACTCATTTTCCATTGGTAAAAGATAGTATTTAATTAAGTTAAGTAAAGGTTGCTAGGTATCATTGAGACTGATGAGGATTTTTGAATTATTAGAAAGTTGAAGAGCTAGCAAAAGACGGCTCCCCTTAAAAACTTCAGGCTTTTTACTGGGGACACTCATCTTTGAATGGAAGTGTAACCTAAGAGAAGCATCAAGTCTAGAAGGGCAGATTGACAAAGATAAGTTCCTAGGGATGAATGCAGAAGCTGAGAGGAATTGCAAAGCGTGTCTAAACCCTACGGTATTTTTAAGAATGGCTCTATATATATTTTTTGGATTTTTAACCATAATTAAAAATGTAAGTCAATATATTTTATGTTACATGAATGTGTATATACTTTATAAAAACTACTATCAATATCAATAAACTTAAGAATCTCCTCCAAGATAAGTCACAGGCAGGAAAGTTATGTTCTTCCTTGCATAAGTCATAGTATTCAGGATTTTCCAATTTGTGAAACTGAAATTAGTAATTTTAAAACTACTTTTTTATTAAATAATAATAGTACAGCTAAACAACTTCATCTGAAATGAAGTTGGTAATAACCTTTGTTGATGAATTACAAGACAATTTCCTCCAATAGTGACATAATCATATCAGAAGTTTTATTTTTAGATTAGAATCATAGAATCATAGAATGGTTTGGGTTGGAAAGGACCTTAAAGATCATCCAGTTCTACCCCCCTGCCATGGGCAGGGACACCTCCCACTAGCCCAGGTTGCCCAAAGCCTCATCCAGCCTGGCCTTGAACCCCTCCAGGGATGGGGTATCCACAAGTTCTTTGAGCAACCTGAATTATTAACCTAAATATTCATTTAAATATGTTGGGAAACTTTCAGAAGTTTGCCTGCTAGGAGCCAGTGAATAATATAGCTGAACAGTGGAGAGATACAGGGCTGACCAGAAACTGCTGCTATTTAGTTTTATCCTCTGAGCATCTCAGCTAACATAGTCCCTGGCACTGGATGACAACCTTAAGAAATCTGTTGTGATATAGTTAGACAAACTTTCGGAAAATTTCTGAAGGATATAAAGGCAAATGAGGAAGAGAGAAATAAGCAAAAGCCACACAAGGTAAATTTTTAAGAGACAGATGAATCTAAATACAAAATCCAGATCCCACTTTCAGTGTCAGTTTTGGTACAGATTGGTTTTGGGATGAGGGCCACCTGGAAATTCTGGAATTGTTTGCAAGTTTGGTTTCCAAAATACCACCCACCTCTGTCCCAGTGTGAGTGAGTCTAGGATTTCAGCTGCACGTAATCCTTAAAATAGACACTCTAATAGGTCACTGTCATGGTTTGACCTCAGCCAGTCTTAAGCCCCACACAGCTACTCACTCTCCCACGGTGTGATGGGGGAGAGAATCGGAAGAGTAAAAGTGAGAAAACTCATGGGTTGAGATAAAGACAGTTCAATGCATAAAGCAAAAGCCACACATGCAAGGAAAGTAAAACAATTCATTCACTGCTTCCCATCAGCAGGCAGGGGTTCAGCCATCCTCAGGACAGCAGGGCTCTGTCACACATAGGGGTGACTTGTGAAGACAAACGTCGGCACTCTGAATGTTCTCCCTTCCTTCTTCTTCCCGCAGCTTTATATGCTGAGTGTGATGTCCTGTGGTGTGGAATATCCCTCTGGTCAGTCGGGGGCAGCAGAAGAATCCCAACTTCTTGTGCTCCCCCAGCCTGCTCTCTGGTGGGGTGGGGTGGGAAGCAAAAAACTCTGTAAGCGCTGCTCATCAACAACCGAAACATCCCTGTTTTATCAACACTGTTTAAAGCATAAATCCAAAACATAGCCCCATGCTAGCTACTATGAAGACATTTAACTCTGTCCCAGCCAAAACCAGCATGGTCACAAAGCCCATGGAAAGCCAAATATACGCAGGACACCACAGAAATTCATGTGTCTCCATTTTGGCCTGCGTCCATGGTTAAATAGATTTGTCACATTGTTTATGAATTTTTGAGGGAGGAGCAACAATGTTGGCAGCAGCTGCCAATACATTTCCGAAATTGAATTTCTGAAAAAGCAGCACTTTCAGACACTAACCTTCCAATTGAAATGATCGTTCAGTATGGTCAAAATGAGAGGTAACTTTTTAAAGGTTAAGTCATCTCCAAATTCAAATGTAGATAAATACCTGGAACTTTTACTTTTTCCCAACAAATGACAGAGAAGTAGAAACTTTGAGGAAAATGCTTAATTAGTCACCATAGAGATACCCTACTACTGTCTTCAAGACTGTAGGAGTCCTTCACCTGTAGAAGAAAAGAGATGGAGAGAGATCACGTAATTCTTTCCAAAGGCCACCAAAGATTTTGTGATCATTGTTTTCTTTAAACTGCTCATTCCTCATACTGCTTTGAATATTATTTGTCTGAGGATGGATAAAGCGTTTTGGGACATTGCTGTCACTGTCAAACAATAAATCTGTTACACAGTGAATAGTTTAGTTTCAGCTAGACAGTTTCTAGCTGTAATGTGAGAAAAAATACTTATGGAAAGGATATGTAGTGCTAGGTAGAGAGTCACACAAATATTACTCAAAAAGAAAATACAAAGAATACACTGAAAATTATGTGAAGCAATATATAATATAATCATCGAAGAAGTGTATACAAGTTCAAACCAAGTAATTCAGAAATTGCATTGGTCCCATAGGAAACTATGTTCCAAGGCAAACATCACAAAGTGTGCCCAGTCTGAAGTCAGATGTATTTGCAAATACATTGTCCTTTTTTTTTTTTTTCAAGTAGAAAAACATAGATCTAGAGTGTCTGTTGTGTTAACATTAATTTGCATAATTTAGGATAGCTGCCTAAGTGCTCCTGCCCACAGCATAAGGGAATGAAAAAATCAATGGGAAAGTATATTTAACCATAAACTTATTTTCATTCCCCTGTTTGTTATGTTGTCTGTCAGACTGTTATAACATACCTTGTTAAAATATTTGCTCCAAGCTTGTATACTTCAGAGGACTGAGGGATCAGTAAAGAAAGTTTTGTCATGAATGTCTGCTTTTGTGACCTCCTAGTAGGAGAGAAACGAAGCATTAGCTTCCTCTTGAATGCTGGCGAGGAAGTAACGTTAATTCTCAAAATAATGCACATATATGCTGGGAATTTACCTCCCCAGAAGTGCCTACTGAGTTCATGAATTAAATAAAGTGGTTGGTAGGTCTGGCATTTCTGAGAAGGTACAAATCTCCTGGGCTATAGGAAGTTTTAATATTTTAGAAAATTATGCAGCAAAAATAATTACGTCCAAAAGTTTATTTGACTGGAACTCATGCTTTCAGAAGGCACAGCAATTAACTTATTTAAAACATTAAACAGTAAGCAGTCAATTCCACTTCTTAGATGACAATTGGTAAGATGTTAGAATTTATGTTGGAGTTAAGAGAATGGGAATAGAAGGAGAACTTCAAAGAAATGACCCGCAGGTTACAGGCCCAGGGGAAACTCCATTGACACAAGCAGAATTATCCCAGCAGTGATGCTGGCCTGCTTCGTTAGAAAGACTTCAAAGACACCTTCCATAATACAAGATAGTATTTAAAAAAACAAAAACAAAAACAAAACACACACACACACACACAAAAACAAAAAAACCAAAGCCAAAAAATCTCAGTGAGAAACTCAGGATAGAATAACATACTCAGGTGTTCTGAAAGGTGATTTTAAATCTTAATGTTTGGACTGTGTTCAAATTTTCTACATTATACAGATTCAGCTGTACATTAGAATACAATCATGAGGATATTTAAATAGAAGAGACTGCAGACAGCAGTAGAAAAGTTGTACAATACTGTTCTTGATCATTTTCTTCTGTGCATGGAGAGAATTATATCGGTGCTCACCTGAGATATATTTTGAGGTGACAGCATGTTTAGTCTGGTACCATTTCCCTAACAACATATTTTCATTCCTTGAGCGCTTGCCTCCCCCTTGTACCTCACCCCTGACGTTGCTGAGGTTTTTTCAATGTGATGAAATGGGACGAGTGAGGCAGAACCCTGGAGCATGGCATATCCATCACTTCACTATTTTCCTTCTGAAGTAAATAAAACAAGATTTTCGCTAGATGCCCAGAAGTTTCTGACCAACTTTGGCTGCAAGCTGTAGGTCTGAGGTGGATCAGGAGTGTGCTAGAGAAGGGTTGTAAGAGCAGAATGCATGAGGAAGGTGACAAGCGTTTCTTTCTTATACCTGAAATCACATTTTTATTACCAATGTGTTACAACATACTGCAATATAATAACAAAGCATGACGTTTCATCTGTGAATTCCAATATTTTAATTAAGGTTGTTTTTCTTAATAGTATTTAAGAATGAATCAAAACCCACGAAGTTGGAGTGATCGTACCAGAGCTTTAAACAAAGCCTCATTTAATGCACTGAAGCTGTCTGGTGCTCCACACTTGCCCTGTTGTGAAGTCCTACCTTGATCCCCAAAGGTGTCAGAGCAAACAGCCTCAGCTAACGCTGACAGTATGGGCACTCGAGAATACAGAAACCATCAGTTTCCTCAGTTTCTCTCTGCTTCCTCCTGCTTTAGAGATTTTGTGAGCAAGTGGTTTTATTTTTTAAAGACATCTTAAAGCCAGAGCAGAAATACCTTTAATTTAAGAAGCTCTCAGAAGATCTGTCAGAAAATGTCCACCCAGAATCCACAAAGCTCGTTATTACAAAGATGCGTTCCACATTTTGATCTGTCTTTATTTTAAACTCTGGGGAAAAACTGAATCTTGTTTTGACAGTTCCTGTCCTGGAAGAAGGGTCATTTTAGCCTCAGGGCAGCTGGATCGATAGAGCACATGGACCCACCGCGGTACGGGGGCTCAGAGGCCAGGTTGCCTTTGTACAGCTGTGTAGATATTCAGTTAAACACGCCCATCAGCCCCAGCTTTATCCTGTGTTTCTTGGGGGTTTTTTTCTGTTCAGGTGCTATAGATTTCCTGTTTCCCTTGGGACTTTTGTGTTGATACACATTTTTCAGAGATGCTCAGAAATCTCAAGATTTTTTGTCACCAGACTCACCTGACATCTACAGTGAGATATAGAGTCTCAGTCTGGACTTCCTTTAGAGTTAGCAAAGGCATTTTTGTCAAGTGAGTTGGTTTTGGATGAACTGAATTGCATCTGCAGGTACCTTTTTTCTCCATATGATCTGTTAAAGGGTGATGATATTAGTGCTGCTGTTTATATGATCAGTATTGGGACAGATCAATTTCATATTTTTGTTTTCTAAAACTAAAGAAATAATAATATAAAATAAATAACAATATTAATTCCAAATCATCATGATTTAAAAATAAATCTATTTTGATACTTTGCTCAGGTAAGGGTACCTTAATTTCCAAATTATGGTGTATAATAGAGTGTAACAAAGTTAGGATCAAGCCAGGCTGCTGTCTAATTCAGGACCGAAACAAGTCAATTTGAATGTGCAGAATTTGAGATTTGTGCCGATGGGAAAATATTTGAACTCTTCAAAACAGAACTGAGGATTCCCATATTTTATCCCTGTTGACTTGCTGATGATCACAGCAGGAGGTCAATATTTACTGGCACTGAAAAATGAATATCTTAAGTACATGTTTTTACATTTAAATTCTTGATTGTTAGCATTGAAATCAATTGCTCACCCTCATTCTTACAGTACGTGTCAGTGCCAAATCCCTCTTCACTCTGCTTTGTGAAGATGGTGTTATTCCCTCACACCAAAGATACCAGAGGGGATATGAACACGTATAAACCAGCTAACAGTGCTGCTGGTGTCACCCAAATGGCTTGTTAGTGAAAAATTCCTTTGTATGCATGCCGCTCTTCAGCTGGAAACACTGAATGCACATTAGGGTGCCTGTCTGGAAAAATATAAGTCAATTAAAAATATAGGGGCACTAGAAATATTAAACAAAGCCAGCGGCTTAATCTCTCTTGTAATAGTTCATGAAAGACTTCTTTAGTTCTCATCTTTCAGCGAATGGCTAGTTACTCACAGAATTGCTGTCTCAGGCAGGAACTATGAAGGAACTATATTGCAGATGGATAATTAAGAGTCTTTATCTCTTTGTAAATGGGCCTTGAGGCATTCTGTTTCAGCTCACTAATGAGGAACACTTTGCCGTATTCCTAAGTGATGTCTTTCAAATGCACAGTGAATCGAAGTATGATTGTTGTTACCGGGCACTAAGGCCGGATTTATCGGGAAACAAACTTGATAACTGTTGATGATTTATTAGGTAGTAAATAATTATGCCCTGGAGAGGGTAAAAGCCCACTATGCTGACATCATTTTCCAAGGCCAAGTCAATTCCTGCAGCACTACAGGAGGGAAATTCTGCTTTCAATGATCTCTTTAATAAGTAGTTGGATAGCTTGAGTGCTCTTACTAGGCAATTGATTGCCGTTTTTACTCCAGACTCTTAGAGGGTGTGTGGGAGGGAAAAGCAATATTCTGTTAGCTGCTAAAGCATTTCTGTAAATGTTAATGTGAGGCTACACCTTTTCTCTTTCCTCCCCACCTTAAAAATATGGAGGTGAAATTCTTGTGCATAATGAACCTTAGCGTTCCTAATGAATCTGAGACTGGACTAGTTCCTAGGCTGGTAGGATCGTCGTAGCCCTACTAGCTGCACGTCAGCATGGCCTGGTCGTTATGCTGAGTTGTACTTCAGAGAGGTTTGCACATCCATTTGGGCATCCTGCATGCAGTAAGTGGTACCCACGCAGCCACGAAGGGCTAGGGGATGATGGCAAAGGGGCTATTTTTGCTTTTGTCATTGCTCCTTGGAAAAAAAAATCCTTCCACTTCTCCATCCAGTCTAGCGTTAATAGGGTCACAGGATGAATCAGATCATTGGCCTGCTCCAGTAGAATAATAAACCCACATATAGAAAAAATTTATTCATGTAAAAAGTGAGCAGGCATTGGAACAGGCTGCCCAGGGCAGTGGTGGAGTCACCATCCCTGGAGGGGGTCAAGAAACGTGTGGATGTGGTGCTTGGGGACATGGGTTAGTGGATTGGGTGGGGTTGGGTTGACAGTTGGACTTGATGATCCTTGAGGTCTTGTCCAGCCTTAATGATTCTGTGATTCTATATAACAAACAAAGAAACAAAACAAAACCAACAAAGCAAACAAACAAAACCCCCAAGCCTCCTTCCCCCTCCCCTGCCACACCAAACCCCAACACTTTCTGCCAGATCTTCCAGTAGCTGACTCATTCTGGGGCTAGAAAACAGCCTAAAACCAAAAGAAACAGGAAGAGCCGCACTCATACATAGGGCATGTATGGAGTTCCTTGCTATGGGACACTGGGAATGACTAAAATTGACATGGCTTAAAAAAAAGCAGCTGGAGAAATTCATGGAAGAAGATTCTTTCAAAGCTTATTAAATATAAAGATATTCTGTCTGGCAGAGGAAGTGCCTGTGCTGTAAATTCCTGGACATGCTTGTCTACTCTAATGCCATTCTCCAGCCGCCTGCTTTGGACATCTGCTCCCAGTGAAGGTTCTTTCTTGGGCCAGGTGTTAGTCCAGACCTTGAAAAGCCTGAGGGTCCTCCTGAGGAGAAAAAGGCCTAAAGGAAAGACAAAATAAGGAGAAAATAAGTAATTATAGGGGCACAAGCAGAGATGAAAACAGAAGAGCGATGAGAGTTAAAAGATCAAATGTGGTGAGGGAGCCCGATGACCTGATGGGCCGCGGATGCTGCAGATGGGCCACTGGAGAGACTGGAGCTGCAGCATAGCTGGGTATAACCACTCTCATAACTTCATCTGAGGTTAACGGGACCCTTGACAATAAAGTTTTATAAACTAGAATCTGCAAATTTATAATCTATGAACTTTACTATGGAGCAATAGTTCCCAGAACAGTAATACTTTATTCCAATATGTCAAAAATTTTTTTTTTCCCCATTTTGCCTCTGGCCAGCTCTTTTTGTCAGATTCAGAGCAATCTCACAGAGAAATATTATTTTGAAAATAATTTTGGTGAATGTATACTTTACTGGAAGGAAAATATACATCCAAACTCCAGTCCTAAACTTTCTCTCACCTCCCTAATAAACCAAAGCGAGTACACGTTCTGGTAATAATCCAGAAATACTTTGTGGAGAGGAAAAACTCTTAGTGTGCATTATGTACCCGAACCGACTAGAATCTAGAAAACGCACTTTTCCAGTCCTTTTGGACAGGACACAAACGTGCTCTCCAGTGGCTATAATTTCAGCTTGTAGGCAACACGATGGGTATTGGGAGAACACATCTGATGGGAAGTCAGCCTCCAGGTTTGCACCGTTTCGTGTGGTTTGTGCGACATTTGCAGCACAAGCGTGTTGTCACAGGGTTGCCTTGCTGCAGTTGATGTCACAGCTGTCAGGCTGCAGTTTGATGTTTGTTCCCAAGGGTAGGTTGGTATCCCCAAGACTATGCTGCTGAACCGACAGGCGACACCTCAAAAACGGAGTGGCCGTAACCCTTTGCGTATTTTTCCTCCTCAAACAAAAAAATAATCTTTACCCCTCCTCTGCCAGATCTGTTTGTGGTGCCTGCTGTGTGGTCTGGGAGAATATATCCACATGGGGGGCAGGGGCCAGGCCCCCTTACTGGGGATGTTTGACCGATGTCCTTTTGGTAGCATCAGCAAAGTGTTCCTGGTGTGATCCCGCACTAGCCAGGCGCTGTTGCCATCACAGTGTCCAGCAGCTGCACCCAGACGGCTGGGAAAGGGGTCAGAGATGCAGGGGCTCTTCTAGAAATGTAGAATTCCCCAGCATCTGTCTGGAACCGTGACAAGATCAAGGCGGAATTTATTTGCAGTCTGGATCTAGCCAGACGCTGCCATTTGGTAGTCCTTGAATGACCCTGTCTGGGACTGTTACAGCTGTAGGTAAAAAATAACCACTTCACAGCCTTCTCCTATTTTATTGTTTTAGAAGCTGCTCATCTGAGGACAGAAATTTTCACCTCAGATGCTTTTGATAGAGCAGCTGAAATTCAGGTCAATTATATTTGCCAGTAAGACACGGAGAGTGACTTTAACCTCCTGGCTTCAAAGGCATGAAGAGTTTTTCTTGGTGTGTATAGGGATTATTAAGTCTTATAAGAAAATGAGATTCATGTAAATATAATATCGAAACAATGAAAATATAATAATTCACTGAGACACCACAGAAATCTCTGCATATCTGTCCAGACAAGTCCTTGTCATGCAAAAACACAGACAGCTGCCTTTCGTTTGCTGGCAGTGTCACGAAGGGATGTAAGGCTCTAGTGGTTAACTCAGTCTTCACTGATTTCACAAATATGGCAGTTTAGATCTTAAATAATTTGGTAAATGTGAATGTGATTTTATCGATTCAGTCAACACAGTGAACTGCAGTTTATCATTATTGCTTACAGACCAACTGCAGTATTTATCNCCCAGTTAAAAAAAAAAGTTATTTTTTTTTTCTAGTGGAGATGAGATTAGATGATTTTCATACACCTAAGAAAAATATAAGATATTGTATGTTTTAAATTTCATATTCCTAGAGGAGAGCGTTAGATTACTAAATATTTCAGAAGCTGTTTGTTCTTAGTAGACAGTTTGTATTTCTTTAATCCTAAGAATAAAAGGTGGCATCTTTCATTTCTGATAGCTGTTAGGAGCTAGTAAACTCCTTTACTACTGACTTATTTCAGTGATTGATAGCAGAGAGACAGTCTCACCCTGCACAGAGGTACACACAGCTGAAAAATCAGTTGAGGGATTTTCCTGATTATTTTTTCGGAAAAAGGCCCCATACATCTGAGCTCTCCCACTTCAGGCTCCAGAAACCCTTCCCAAGAAAACGGGAGAGGTTACAACCTGGTGCTGGCCCTGGCTGTCTACTAAAGGTTAGTACTCTGTTAGTAGGAACGGCAGAGCAGTTACCCAGCCCTGGTCGTTCACAGCCTCTAGGACAGCAGAAACCTCCCTGGTTGGGGTTCCTGTCCCCCATGGGGTCATTGTGCTGCCGGAGCTGTTGCCTCTGCATGGGAGCAGCCATCTGACAGAGCTCTGGGCAGTTCTGGATGGTACCTGCTGTATCAACTGGACCCAAATCACAGTTCCAGGCAGTGAGGAAAAGAAGCAGCCAAAAGATTGATAAATGAAAGAAATAATTCATCAGGTAGTGTAGCCCAAGGAGAAAGTTACTGGGTTAAAAGTTAACCAAAATGCTTTCAGAACTGCAATGAAAGAAGAATTTATTTCTCTTGTTAGTTCTCCTTCTGGTCAAGAAAGCAGGATCTCCCTCACAGGTATCGGTACTTCGAAGGAGCATGACTTCACCACCAGCTTGTTCATCCAGAAAAGGCAATCTAAAAAAACCCTTTGTTTTTTTGGGGGTCCAAATTTTGGCGAAGCATTCAGGTTTTAAAACTGATAATATATTTGGCTTGGCACAGACTTATCTTTTTCTTCAGGTACATAAAACTTTTAGTGTAAGCATTGTATTTGAAAACACCTAAACTAACATCAGAAATACGTGTAAAGCCAATTAAGATCTTGAAGCTGAACCAAGAAATGTAATGGCCACGGATTTTGTTTCAGAACTATTTTATTCGAGCCTTGTTACTTTTTAAAAAAATTATTGACCCATCTACCATGTGTGAGCCAATGCATCGTTCAGGAACTTCACTGGATGTATAAAGGATTCAGGGTCTGTGTAATGTTACAGAAGAAAACAGTCTGGAGCTATAGTAGGCAGAAATGGTTTGGAAATTGTATGGGATATTAAGTTAGAAAAACAACAGCAAACCATAGAAAAAACATATTTCACCCTAGAAGAACATTACCAGTGACATTCCTGAGTATTAATTTTCTGATAACTTTGGGCTGTTCTTGCAAATGACAGTCTGATACATTGAGAGAAACTGAACTCCATGCTGGTCATGCTCAATATCCCTGTGCTGCAGACTGTGATAGCTCAGCTCCCTCTCAAGGAGAAAGCCAAGGAAAACCATCTCCTGGCTACAGTGGTTCACCGAACAAAACCCACTGCTGACAAAGAAGGGGATTGGGTTGCTCAGTCTGTAGGAAGTCAACGCATCCGCTGTCTTTGATCGCAGGGATTTTGGCTGTTTAATAACACGAGGAAGGATGGAAGGAACTGGACGTACCAGTGGCATTTATCTGTCCTTCATCTCTTACATCAGCAGCAGTTTCATGGTGGTTTTTCTTGTCTTTAAGAATGAGGAAAAAAAAATATTTCTAAGTATGCTTTCTAGCTATCCATCTCCTTAGGAAAATATTTTCAAATCTAAATCTAAGTATTCTGAAACTAAAATCTTACCTTGTTTAAAATTTAAATACTGTGAACTTTAGGATATAGTCATGACTTTTTTTCCTAACTTTCAGTCAAAAAGGAAAAAAAATCAAATTCATTTGACTGACTTTTAAGTAATTATTTCCAAGTGGTTTTTGATGTGTGGGTAACGGTTGAATAGACGTAAGATCATCTCTTTACATGCAGATAGGAAAATATAAGTACTTTAAGACTCGAGGAGATGAGCACTCTGCCTCTGCACAGCTAAATACATTTTTTTAGACAAGAGAGACTGATGTCTGCAGTGGAAACAACAGTGTTAGAGAAATTGAGGCCAGGAAGAATGGGTCTAATGTAAAGCTGCCTGAAGTCAATGGGAGGCTTTGCTGTAACTCCTCTAGGCTTTGGCTTCGGCCCCAAGTAATTGTTCAGGTTGGACTTTGGCCACTGACACTGACATCATCTGCTGAAAGTACCATGAAATCCTTAATTAGCACAAATCCTGAAGGCCTCAGTTCTGTGTCTTATCTCAAAAATGGCACTTTGAGAGTGTGCTGCTGCTGTGCCCCTTGCTGAGGAGCTCGTTCCCTGCCATCCCGCGGGGAGGAGTGTCATCTGCTGGGTGGCCAGCGTCACCTCTTCCAAACACGGCCACGGTTCAAAGCCGTTGGTTTTCCAGTTGAAGTGCATATGCAAGCATAGGAACCCAGCTTTATTTTTATTGATGGTGCCAAGTTCTCAAAAAGAATACGCAACAAATACATGGAAATGGAGAGGTCAGGAGTTTTTGTTTGTTAAAATCAAATTTTAAAAGAAAAAGTAAAACACACATAAGGGAAAAAGTAATATGATGTAAGTAAAATACCTACCCCGAGAGCAGGATAGTCTTACAGTTCAGGATTGCATTTCTCACTATTTTTCCATTTTCACTTTTTCACAAGGTCACGGAGGTAAGACATTCAACCTTTCCCTTCCCCAGTTTACTCCTCTGCAAAATGGCATTAGTGCTAATCGATCTGGCAGGCATCTGCCATCCTAAAATACTGCTTTGGAGTGTTCAAAGGCGAGATTGCACACCAAGATGTGAAGCCTCGACATCACTGCACACCGTCGTACAGCCCGGGCAGACCCTCGCGCTGTGCGGGGCCGGTGCGTCTTCACACCCCGCTGCCACCAGCTTTGCAGCACAGCCCGCTTCATCGAGCGCGGATGCAGTGTAGTCCCTTTTGTACCTACAACTCACATTGTTTAAGTAAAAAAATGTAAAAGATGTGTCTGTCAGCTGACTATGAGTGTGTTTGGAGGACTTACAGGTTGTTTCCTTATTGTAGGGATAAATGAAGTGCTGGCCAGACCCTGCACAGCACTCAAGGACGTGTTTAGCTCTAAGAGTCTGAGCAGGCTGATGGGTTTCCACGGGAATACTGGTGTGCTTAGAGTATGTGTTACTGGGATGAAGTCATACCCTTCAGTATCGTGTGGGGTCACGCTGCTCTTGTTTGTGAAAGCCAAGGAACGCTCTCGGATGTTACTCCTTCTGCAGGAATCTCCTGGTTGTTCAAGACTAGGATCCTCGGACACCTCGCCCTCCTGGTTTCTCAGCCCAATCCCCTATACGTGGTCTGTTTGCAATATCCAGGACCGAGATCTGCGCTGGTTTTCTAACGTTACTTTTCTTCCTGTTCTGAGCCAAAATAATTTCATCAAATTATGACTCTAAACAACTGACTTCAGTAACACTGAATTTGCTGCTTTTTTCCAATGGTTGTATCTAGGAACTTTTATGTATGTAGATATGAAAGTAATGAAATAACTCTCTGCCAAAAAAACTCAAACTTAATCAAACAGCTCCCCTGCCCTTTGCCTCAAGCCCCTGGGCTGCTCCGAAGGCAGTACCTTATGGAGGAAGGGCACAAGCTCTTTCCTCCCAGGGTTCTAGGCTGCTGCCTTAGCTGAGCATCTGTCTCAGAGCACAAGACTGAACAGGCTGTCCACCTCCCTGTGCCATCTCTGGGAGCTCTGGCAGCTTCCCAGGGGTAGCTCGAGTCAAGGGCAGCACCTGCAGCTCCCCAGAGCTTTGCACTGGAAGGAATGTGCTGTATTCACCTCCCGGCAGGCAGGATGCTCTGATTAGCTAATTGCATCATTACTTAATTCTGCTGGTGCCTACTCTGCTGTCTGTCTGAGGGTCTCATCCAGTTCCATAACAGAATTTACTGTGTAAGGACCATAGCAGCGTTATTGCTGTGTGTGTTTGAAAGGAATACAATGTGCAAAAGTGGGCTTTAAGATTGCTGTTGTAACTTATATTATCACTTTCATGTTCTTTTGCAGTTTTACTGAAGAATGCAAAAAAGGAGGAAGAAAAGCCTTTCAGAGACTGTGCAGACGTATACCAATCTGGTTTTAACAAAAGTGGGGTCTACACTATTTATATTAACAATGTGTCAGATCCTAAAAAGGTAAAGTAATTTTTTCTTTTTATTTTCTTATTTGTTAAGATTATGTTGCTCTGGCCTTACGGGAGAATTTGGAGCCTTTTTTTAAGTTCTTATTCTGCAAAATGTTGTACTGCTATAAATAACCTGGGCTATGTTCGATCTTGAAATGAATACAATAGAGTGAAGAAAATGATAAACTGTATTATTCCAGACATTCTTCTTTCTCACTGAGAGAGAATCCTTCCCAAGTTCCAACATAGGTTTGACGGTTGAAGCACTTCCTCCCCCTTGGCGAGTTCGGTTGAGTCAGAATATGGCTGCAAATAAACCTGTGATAAAGTTTAGGAGCTAATTAGTAAAGTGCTATAATGAGGAGGCTGATGGGAGGTTATCTGGTAGCACAGGGAAAGAAATGCAGAATGAGCAGCTTTTAAAGGTAAAGATTTTGGCTGTAAAGAACACAACACGCTGAATTTTAACACTGTTCGAAATTATGAAGCATGTATAATCCTGTCCCATTAGGAAGTTTTTTTCATGAAACTTAGTGTGTGAAAGAGGATGATTTTTTGGAAGGTTTTTGGTGCTAAAGTACCCGAATCAGCTAAAGCCAGCAACAGGAGAGAATCACCGAAGCCTAACTCATACGTGGGGGAATGTCGTCTGTCCCTCGACGGGGCACTGTTGGGAGGAGCCCCCAACAAGGCTGCATGCTGATTACCTGGGAGAGGAAAACACAGTGGTGTCCAGAAAGTGGGACAAACAGGATGGAGGAGGGAGGGAACCATGTGTGTCTGGATAATTTATTCTCACTACAGTAAAATAGAAAAAGGCAATAATAAATGTTACCGATTTTATTGTCCATAGACATTTTATGGTGATATTAGGATATTTCTAAAATGAATTCAGTTTTATTACAGGCCTTTGGAAGCCTATAGATGTCAAGATGTTGTAGTTTACTAAGGAATTGGACTTCCTTAAACCATGAGTAGGACTGGGGTGGGAGAGTGCTATGGGTAAGGATCCGTACAGCTCTGATGAGTGTGAATGGAAAAATAACGGACATGACATGAAATACATAAATCCTTCTACGCATTACTGAGCAGGGCAAGAACAACAAAAGCAGTTCTGTAGAAGCTGTTCAACTAAAACCAGAAATGGAACATCAAAGTCCAAGTTACACGTACAAATTGTCAGCGGCTTTTCTTAGCCTTACTGACATTCCTAAACCATCCTCAGAAGCTGGGTTGCAATGAAAACCAACAGTTACCTGGAAGCACTGTGACACTGATGCTTCTGGAGTATTTACTTTAAACCCACTTCGCTGGTGATACAAAGACGGTGACACTGTGGAAGCCACCCTGTGTCTCTGCTATGTCCTTGTTTGCAGATTGCTGTCGATCAATAACAGCAGCACGACTCAGCTGAGATCATTGGGTTATTTTTCCCTGCAGGCTTCCTGTTTCCGTAAGGAAACTGGGGGGACAGGGTGTTGAGGGCATTTCCACTGCCACCCGTTTCTGCCTTGCCCTGGGGATAACACAGCAAGAGCTGATGCCAGGCACCTGGGGAGTGGGATTGCTTTGACAGATGGTTTTCAGACATGAAGGTGGTATTAACAGTCTTCAAGGTGGTGCTGTGCAGAGATAACTGAGCTCACTCCAGCTGAGATAGCTTCAGAATCGCATCAGTGCTGCTCTGCAGAAGCAATCTCCACCATTGCCATGAAGGCATCCTTCACTCTTTTCCCTCTGTGTTCTGCTTGTGGAGTTCCTACCACACTGGTGCCAATGGTCTCTCTGAGCGTATCTGCCAGAACTTTAACCCATTAAATGCATGCTAGCCCCATATAATGTGGAGACTGTTGTCCCAACATGGATACCTTCGGGCTTGGTTTCTGCACAGCAGATACACATTCCTTGACTCTCAAATGGCTGGTCTTGATCTTTTTGCTCCATGTCAACAGTGTAGATTTGTGATGTCTTAGTGTGTGTGCACTTAAAATGCAGAATGTGCTAATCCCCCTCCTTTTGTTTACTTTAAAATTGTCTGATCTCTAAATTATTATTATGAAGTTTATAATAATATAGTCTATAAGGTTAAAATATCTTATAGTCTGTAAGGTTAAAGACATCTCATAGATGTCTTTTAGCAGCTCGAGTATTTTTACCCGTGCATTTAAGGAAAGGCAAGAGTGCAATGCTTTGGATGGTCTTTTAATCCAGGTTTTTTTTTACTGACAATAAACTCAGAATCTAAAGATGCATATAAATTCAAAGTCACTTTTCTTCGTCCTTTTCTTTCCTGGTAGAGGGTTAAAAGTCAGAACATATTAAAAGGTGTTTAATGGCTGAGTGCCTTGACCTTGTCTGGGACAGAAGCCAGTCTAGGACGTTTGTTGGCTAGAGCTAAGCACAATGAACATCTATAATCCCTTGGCACTCCTGTTAATGTGGCAGGTGTTTGTGTCTACCACCGTGGAAAGTGCCAGACCACACAATGATGGCTAGTGAATAATGTGCTGCTGTTAATCTTTCTTTCACTGTGCTGTTTTCTCTTTTTTTTTATATTATCCAGAAAATGTCAAAGTCTTTTTATAGGTATTTTGTATTTTAGTATGAAAACCCCATCATTCGTGTGTGTCCATAAAATGAGAGTCTTAATACAGTCGAGGATTTAATGATTTAAAAATTGGCAGTGGATTCATGGGAGCTTGAAACGACTTATAAGGAAAGTGAATCCATCATTTAGAAATTCTCACTGTAAATCAGACTAAAAAAATTAAATCCTGTAGATAAATTTTTTGACTCAGCGTGTCTTCTCTGAAGGAGGAATAGGGCCAAAAATGTTTGTCTAGCAAATTGTGGGTTTTCTTGTGGTTACCCTAAATCAAGTTCACATGTGAGCACTGTTTGGCATTCTGTTTCCTTCCTGTACCTACACAGGGGCTTCCCTCGGCGTGCCTGGAGCAAATTAAAACAAAAGCACTCGCACAGGATCACTATGACAATGCTTATAAATAGGAAAGATTTGGAATTGATTTGCCTGAGGGACAATTTTTTATTTAATTGAATTGGACAGTAACCTTCAGTTTGGCAAAACAATTTAAATCTTTAAATTGCCAACCAGTGCTGAATGGATTGACTCTTGATGTGAATGCCAAAAGCTAAGCTGATGGCTGAGGGTAGAGCACAGGGTATGAATCCACAGGAAAATAGGCTTCCTTGGTTCTGTTATTCACAAATACTTCTTTCCCGCCTGAGATGACGATTCCAAGGCAAGTTTTTTATTGTTTTGTTTTGTTTTTTTTTTTATTACTGCCATAGGTCTTTTGCAATATGGAAATTGCTGGAGGTGGATGGACAGTAATACAGCATCGAGAAGATGGGAGTCTAGATTTTCAAAAGAGCTGGAAAGAATACAAAACGGTAAGGTAAAAAATGCAGAAAAACTGTACAGTTCATAGAAGTGTTAGATTTCAAATAGTACTTATTGTATTAATTAGTTCTGCCTCTAGTGATGTGGTGTGGTCCTGCCATCTCTTATGAGCTACCTTTTGTCATGTCTCTTACTTTCTAAAATCCTAATATTTTTACTCAAATCGTTGAGTATTTTTTCCCATGACTTGGGGTTTCTTTCAGATCAGTTATTGAGATTAAAATGCATATGCACTAAAGAACACAGCTAGCTGGCCCTCTGGAGTTTTGACTTGCTCTGACATTAAGGGGTGACAGGCATGTGATGACGTTCCCAACTCATGTGTGTTTTCAGCTGAGAGGAACTCCTTCAGAACTTGGAGCATCTCAGATAGGAATTAAAAGTTTTACCGGGGTTTATCCCAAGTCATGCAATGACTCTGCAAATCAAGCTAATATACTGAAAATACTGATACTTCAAAAAGGATTAAAAGAAAGCAAATAACTTACCAAATTACAGATGATGTGACTTCAGCAGGCTATTTTCCCTTTGCCAACTCAAAAAAAATTTCTCTGATCTAAATAACTTCTGATATTTTCATTTGCTGCCTGATCAAAATTTCTGACAGAGCACCTTTTTCTGGGTCCTGCAGGACTGGCTTGGATATCAATGTTGTTCCCATTGAAGTTTTCAGAACTATGTTATTGGCCTGGAAGAGGAAATTTTTTTCCAAGTTCTCAAAAAGCACTAAATGAAGGGGTCATCTAAAATCTTTAAAAATAAAAGCAAGTTCAGTTCAGTAAAAATGTCTATGGGAAAAACTTTTCTATCATTTTTTTAGGCAGTCATTAGAAATAATCAAATACAAGCAAATAATTAACTCATGTACTAACTTGGTTATCAAGACTTCTTGCTCAAACTCCAGCTTTTCAGTTCTTGGATTAATGTAACTTTCCCACTCACTGTCTCCGTTTTTGCCAAATTAGGTGATGGAGTATTGGATTGCCTATTCTCTAGTCTTTTAGCATGTCTAGTTAAATAATTCCCATGAATTTCACACAAGCTATTCTGCACTCAATAGCCCAACATTCAGTATCGATTTCCTAGGGGCCCTTTTGGGGGTCAAATCTATTGGGGCTTCCTCAGACCTTTAAAATTATTTTCTTGCTTTCTGTCATTGGAGAAAATCTCTCAACAGGTATTGGAAATTACGTGCCTTGGCCAGCCCACAACAATACTTTTCCTAGCCAGATTTTTTCCCTGCATGTTGGTATTTAATTGTACTGCATGCCTTTATTGCTACAGTGTTGGTATTTTCCTTTCTCTGATGAAAGCAATCACTTTTTTAATCATTCATTATGTCATGAGCTAGATTAGGATCTCTTGTACACATTAGACTCACAGCTGAATTTCTAAGCTTTGTGGCAACCACATCCCCTCTTCCTGACCAGCAGTTGGTTTTTCTTTTGTTTTTTTGAAGCAAGAATGAAGTTTGTCGGTGAATTCCACACCCCCTTAATCTCATGTTCCTGATTAACATCTAAGAGCCCAACACCAGTTCAGTGTTTAAAACAGGTCTGCTGCCAGCTTATCTCGGAAGCCATCAGTAGAATTTGTGCTGAAAAGCACATCTAGCAAATCACTTCCATTTCTGTTGGGGTTTCTTCTTTCCTCCGTAAGGCTGTTGGGTCACATGGATGGCTAGCTCCATAGTGGTGATATGGTGTGATGCCAGAGCAGGATAACTTGTGCTCTTCCGTGGTATAGATTCTGCAGCACACTGAGAGCCAGACCATAGAGAGGGTTTCCAGAACTTTCTCAGGCAGTATTTCTGGATGCAGCACAAGTGGGCATTTACATTGCATTATCTGGAATAATCTGATTTCCCTCTGAGCCTCAGTAAATTGTAACTAGTTTAACAAGTCTGGTGATCCATGTCTTCTGCTTGCCTAAAAGACAGCCAACCACCCCTTCAGACTGATGGTCTTTGATTTCCTTCTAGGCACGGTGTTTAGCCTTTCTGATAAACTTCCTACAGTTCACCTCTGTAAGCAAGCTCTAGTTTGGACGTAGGTCTCACCCGTTTCCTGAAAAACCTTCTAGTTTGTGACAATCAGGTTGCTGGTAGCCTCATGTTTTCACTTCACCAGTCCTTGCAAGTCCCACAGGCTGCACGTTGTGTCTTTGGGCGTCTAGATCTACCCAAATTATTCATAACCAGAGCTACTGTTCCAACAAAGATTTCATTTCTTGGTACCACTTCTCAGGTCATTCTGAAAACTTCCTTAAGCTGCTTACATTTAATTTTTTATTTGCAAAATGTCCAGATCCTTTTGGAAAATGTGGTCTCCTAATTCCTCTTATTGTCTCCATCTGGTTTGAGTCTTATTGTAGTTTATCTTGTGAAAGTTTCAGTTCCAGTATTCAGTTTTGATATCAGTCTCTTTCTCTACCTTTCCTGTCTCTAAACTTTTTTTTTTTCATTGTTCCACATCGCTTCGGTAGCAATACTAACTTACACTTTTTCTCTTTTTCAAAATAGGTCTTCACAATTAATATTGTGTTTGACCTGAGCAAAGAAGCAAAATCTTAAGCTGTTGTACTGTTCCCTTTGGAACATTAACTGATGATGGATATTTCTCTGATACAGTTTTGTCCATTTACAAAGAGTGTGCCGATCCTTTTTTTCTCCCCAAACACTTGAAGAATCAAACAACTACAGACAGAGCTCCAACCCCTTTCTGTCACGTTAGATTATTATGATCATCACTTTCTTTTTGAAGGGAGAGGCTAGCTGCTTAAAAAGCAACACAACAAGGCGCATTTTTAAATTGTTTGTGTAAGGTTCATGATTCTTGTTCCACTATTTTAATGGAAAACATCTTCAGATGTGTTTTTTTTTTGAAAAACACAAATTACATAAACCATATGGCTTGGCTGAGGATAATATTCTTGACAGAAAAAGTAAATTTGCTTATAATTTGAATGCTCATATTGTGGAAACAATATCTTTCATAAGTCTTGATTTTGTTAAAGCCAGCTATTCAAAATTAATTTTAAATCCTTTTCTGGATTATAACTGTTTAAACTATGTTATGCATTGACATGGCCACAAAATCTTCACATTTCTTGCATTCACAGTTGTTTTGATGTTATTGATACATTCCCTGTGTTCCGGTGTTCTTTGAAGGAGCACTCAAATACTAAAGATGATAACTGCTCTTTGATAACTATTTGTAATTTTGACAGGGATTTAAAATTAGAAAACTTTTATTGTCGTGTGGAAAATGTACATACACAAACTAGCTCAAGATTCCTAGCTACCAACAGGCCTGTGCTTTTATGACAGTAAAAGGCTTCCTCTGTTAATTTTTGCTTGAGCTCAAGTAATCTATTTTTTTGGCCAACCCATAAATAAGAGTGATGCTTGGTGTACTTAGGTGGATTATGAGTCTGAGGTCCACGTACAGATCATTTGATGGTTGGTCTTTCCTTCTCCCATCTATGCTTCTAGTCATTTGCATCTTTGCTATCTAGGATGATATACTGGGCTTCACGTTGTGTGATATGGATTATACCATTGGCCAGTTTGGGCCTCAATCCTAAACCTGAGCTCAAATCCTAAACCATTGCTCCAGCTGTGCTCCCTCCTAGCTTCTTGTGCCAGTGTGCCTGAGGAGGATGCACTGGTGGTTGTATGTGGGTCACTGCGGGAAACTCAGCGGTTTGGGGCCAATTCACCCCGCCAGAGGTGAGGTTAGTGTAAGGTTTGCACCTCAGACCTGGGTTCTGTCGCTGTGATTCTTCCTCATCAGGAAGTCAGCTACTACTGATGCTGTGTGTATTTGAAAAGGAAAAATTGAACCTAGCTGTGGTTTGTCTATTGATGTGTTTGGTCTAGAATGAAGTCCAACAGCCTGAATTTCTACAGGATGTGAACAAGATCTTGAGACAGACTTTTCAAACTTGCAATGATTATACAGGCATTTAGTTCTTTATTTAAACCGACAATTACTTAGTTTTTGTTTTAGTCTTTTGAGAAGGTACCTCTGGCTTCGATCTAAACATATTTTATAAACCTGCCACCAAATATTTGTTAGAGATTCATAGAAATAATTCTGAATATTTAGCACTATTTTATCATATTCTTTTAACTTAATATTACTTAACACATTTGTTCCCTGGGGAAATTGAAGTAATTTCTGTAGACCACATTTTTATTCCAAATATTGCAATGGATAATTGAATGTGATGGGAATTAAGAAGTATACTGGCTTCTTTAGAAAGTATCTTCTTAACAAAACCCATTCCACATTCTCAGTGAAGGCGAAAGCAGCTGAACGTTCTTTATGGCTTCTGGGAAGACACTGCTGCTGTAAACCACTGAATTATTATCTGCTTTATTCAGTGGATTGTCTGACAGGAGATGAACCCATAGGATATATTGACTGTGTCTGGTTTCAATTTTGTTTTGTCTATAAAAAGTCAGAGCTTCCTATGAGCATTATCAGACAAAATAAATAAAGTAAGAGAGATAATTGTTTAATGAACTTGGAGTAACACGATTCAAGCAGAATACCCTCATAGATTTTGCCAAAGCTAATAAAACTCTTTTGCACCCTACTTATTATTTTTGAATAAGTATCAACTCTGTAAATTCTTAAGGTCATTTTTAAAACCAGGATTGAATTCCATTTCTTTCAACTCATGACTGCTTTAGTGGTTTTGACTCTGTTAATCATCACACAATTGGAAATGAACTGATGTAGAACCTGGATGTCGCCTAGAGCAAATTTTGTACAATCGTGTGCTTTTGTGTGTGACTCCTGGTTCTAAGTACTTTAATGCACACAAAAGGACAAGTTACTATTTATTTATTTTTTTACATAACAGTTGGACACCGTGTCAGAATTTCCTATGTAGTTATAGGCATGAAGAACCAGGAAACTCCTTTGCCTCATCTTAGTACATAAATGGGATTAAAACTGTCAGTAAGGTTCTATGTTGTGTCATTTCTTTGCTCTGAAAGCAGGTGTTATTAGATCTACAAGAACAATCTTTTCTAAACGTAATACAAAAACCCCAATTTTATTAATTGGTTGTGATTTTAATGTCTTTTGAACTGACTTATTTTTGATCCAACTTTGACAAAACACGATCTTAATACAATTTTCAGCAGCAGAAATATAAATGTTTCCCATTTGTGAACAATAAAATGAAACACTAAAAAAATCTATGCTTGCTCAGTGCAAAGATTTGTGTATCCTCTCTGTGGCTGGTAGAGGACAGTTAAGAAAGCATATCACAATAGTGTGACCATATGTCCCTGCTGTATTCTCCCAGCTTCCATAGAGTGTTAGTGCAGAAAATGTAGAACCCAGAAAGCTTTTGGAAATTTCTGCCCTTACCCTGTTACATTAAGCACTGTTTTGGGAATTTAAGCCTCTGATTTGCCTCTCACCCCAAAAGGTTACGTGAATTTCAAGGGAAAAGCAAAATTAGAATTTTTGGAATAAAAATAAAGTTTAAAGAATTAATCCCTCTATTTGGAAACATATAATGAACAAAATATAGAAAGCTGATGACAAAATAGTGCCTCTTGGTCATTTGAAATGCAATTTTGGAACAGCGCTTATGATCCACTGCGTTTCAGAGGGAGTTAAAATGTAGTTAAGTACAAACACATTCATGAAATACAGATGTTCATCTCCCTAGTAAATCGATAGCTGAAGGTGGTCAACTCATGTACTGCCTTAAGTACAAAACTTTAACAAATAATTCTGGAAGTATTTCCTTTAGCGATACGAATAGAAGAAACAATAAGTATGCTGACACTGTTCATGTACTGGGAAACAAACACGTTTAATGACAGCTATGGGTCTGGAGTAGTTGATTCCTAATGTTAACTTTTAAAATTTAACGGCATGCCCTAAGGCATTCTCCAAACCAAACTCCTTGTCCATGAAAGATGACAAGCATAGTCCTGGGCAAGGCTGAAGGCATCTTATCACATGGGACAAGTGACAGGACAAGAGGAAATGGCCTCAAGTTGCACCAGAGGAGCTTTAGGCTGGACAGTAGAAAAAATTTCTTCACTGCAAGAGTGCTCAGGCATTGGAACAGGCTGCCCAGGGCAGTGGTGGAGTCACCATCCCTGGAGGGGGTCAAGAAACGTGTGGATGTGGTGCTTGGGGACATGGGTTAGTGGGTTGGGTGGGGTTGGGTTGACAGTTGGACTTGATGATCCTTGAGGTCTTTTCCAACCTTAATGATCCTATGGGACCCCACAGATCTGAGCAGCAGTATAAACATAAATGTTCTGTTCACTGAAACTCTTGGATTTCGTTACTGAACAACTCCTGAATTGTCTAACAGCAGCAGAATTAAATTAGTGAGGTGTGCTTTTCTGTGGACTTTTGTCCTGTGCCCCACATAGAAGTCCCATTCTTGTCACTAATAATCTCCTGAATCCCTATTATTTTCTAAGATTCTCTCTGGCAATAGCTTGGGTTCCCCTTTGCTGTCCCTCAAATCTCTCCCAGATGTCTGAGGGGCCTCCAAGGCAACACCTGCTCAGCATCCGTGCTGGGCTGGCTGGTCTGTGCCTGCTGGTAGGCAACGAGAACAGGAAACTCCAGAGTTGCACCAGTTTGTTTCCTTAAGTTTTCTGGATTAAGAAAAAAAAAAAAGTTTGTATTTGAAAATAAAATTCTGAAATGTACTTTGAAGGCTAAAGATCCTGAAGACAAAAGAAACTGGCACAATTGTTTTCTTTGCCAGCCTCAGAGCAGGTTTTTCAGGGATTTTTTGGCTAATAACACGTCATTCTCTTCTGCACACGAAAGCTTACATAAGTAGCTCTTGCAGCAGCTACAGTCTAAGCAAGACATAACCAAGGAAAGCTGTGTTGTTCTCAAGCCAGGCAAAGCATCTGGAGAAACCAGCGAGCGTGCAGGTCTTTCCTGGGGTCTGAAATAGAGGCAGCGAGCTGCAGACTAAATACAGGTTGGGAAGAGTTGAGTTTGGTGTAATAAAATTATCCTTGAAGAAATTGTTCCCAACTCTGTGCTTAACAGAAATGCACTGCTCCTCACCGGTTTAGATCTGAGAGAGCTCCGAGTGCCTGTTTGTTTGTTTATTTCTTTTTCCAGCTGTATGAGGTGTTTAATAACACACACTCCCACTCCTTAGGAACGTTTGTTGCTTCAGAGAGATGCTTTATATTCCCATTATTTCCGTGGTTTTCTTTCCATAAGAGCAAGGAGTTTGTTTGAAAAGAAGTTGTTTCTGGCAAGAAAAAAAAAAAAACAAACAAAAAAAACAAAAAAAACCCCACACTTATTCTAAGTGTAGGCATTTCTAGTCTGAGTTTCAGTATTGTAGCTCCTTATAATAGGATTCAGTATTTGGTAATTAACGTGGTGGCTTTCCTCAGAATTTTTTGTATTTTTTTTTTATATTCCTTCTGTTCCCTTTTGCTGCAACTTCATTTCCTCTGGTCAGGAGAGCAAACCACTTAGTGACAGGATTTCATCTCAGTGTAATGACGTGTGTGAAAAGGGAGAAGGAAGTGTAAATGTGAAGAAGAAAAATTATTATTATTTCAGAATAATTATAGATGGTGTCTGGAGTTTTTATAGAACACATGTGGGAACACACAACGTTAAAAGAGGCACATGTACTACATCCTGAATTGGCTGTAATCTAAATGAGATAAGACAAATATAATTCAATAGAGTCACAGTTCAAATGGGAGTCCCCGCAGCTTGCCAGAACGGGGAAAAAGGGAGAAGGGATTTCCTGAAAATCTGCTTTTAAAGGGAGACAGCTGATAAGAACAGTAATTTATCTTCTATGAATAAGAAACCATGAAGGCTGCAAAGAAATGCGCTTTGGCTGGTATCTAAACACCTAGGCTCCAGCTTCTGCCTTCGGGATTTGAGGAAGACAAGCTGCCCGTTAGGTCGTCGCTGCAGAGCACGTTGTCCGTTTGTCTGAGACAAGTGACAATGACCAGCGGTGACAGAGGATGTCAGGGACCAACGACTGGCATCACTGGTACCACACCGCCAGAGCTGCTGGGACAGGAGAGACCGTGTGTGGCAGCCACAGGGCAGACACACAAGCGGAGGAGATGGGAAAGATCAAAGAGAGAGAAAACTACAGAAGGGTCTGTTAGCTATAGCCAGGGTTCATGGGGGGGAGGAACAAGCTTTTCTATTTTAGGAAGCACGTATGGAGCCAAATATGCGTGTGAATACGACCCAAGCGGTCAGTGAGAGATACAGAACCATCATCACAGGAAAGCTTGAGGAGCAGGAGTTCCCAGTGGGAAACTGGTGTATGTGGTCAAAGCAGAATATCGCCAGTGTTAGCTACAGCCAGTCCTTACGGGGACTTAGTGGGAAATCTTCTACTTGAGGAAGAGGATTTAAGGAAATAACGTGCAGGAAAGGAAAAGCCAACCAGTACTATCCTCCTGTATTTCAGCTTGAGTCTCCTCTGATGCTCACCACAGGCTGCTGAACTTCAGTTCTTGCAGACTAAACACTAAATTCCCTGTAGGAACAATAAAAAAAATCCCTCCTTTTTTTTTTTTTTGATCTAGTCATAAACATCTAAGCTTCTAAATTTTTAATGGAGTTTCTTGAGCAGTTTGCAGGTGGTACAGCTCTGCATTGACTGGGTGCAGTGTTAGCTCCTCTGCAGCTCCGCTCAGCTGCCCCCGGGGGGGGTCCATCCCCATAGACCCAACCCGCCAGGTGTGGAGCCAGGGTGATGGAATAAAGAGCAGAAGAGAGAGAGGGGTGTAATGTCAGTGTTTCCATCTCACGTTAGGAGTGACGGGAATGTCACATAGAGAAGATGGATTTCTCGCCAGTGTATCTCATGGGTATATTTCCCGTTACTGAACTTCTGCTCCCAAGGAAGTCTCTGAATTTTACCCCCTTTAAAAATAGAAGTTTTCTGGAAATGTTCAAAGTTATTCTTGAAAATTACACTGACTCAAGCAATGGCAGATCACATGGTTTAGTTCATGGTCTGAAACCGAGAGCAAATGTCTGTTAGATACAGTGATGGGGAGAGCAGAGGGAAAGTAACATCCTATAATGAGCGATAAAGGAAAATTTTTGGGATTGGACACAGTCTAATCTGTTCCAAAACCAGGATTGTTTTACTGTTTGTTTCACAGTTTAGTAAGAAAGGATAAATTTATATCACAGGCAAGAAAATAATCCAGTCTTTAATCTCATTTGGTCAGACAATTTTCACAAGGGTTTTCTGAAATACTCCCAGCATCCTATCACTGTAAGCAAGTCAAGAGAATTCTGGTTCCCATTTTTCCCAGCTTAAGAAATATGTATAAGCATAGTCATGTTGAAATTGTTCTTCACAAATTAACATTATGGTTTAAAATATTTTTTTATCTTTTAAAAAGAACAAAAATGGGGTTATGAGTTCCCAGGTACAAACTAATGGTTTATAAAGAAAAATAATTTTAATATATAGTGAATTAAATTAATTACACAAAATAAAACATTAAATTTAGTGTAGCAAAATATTCAATAAAATTTAAACAACTTTAAAAATAGGAAGATGCACAAAAATATAGGTGTAGGAATGCGTTTGAAAACTGGTTACAGTTTTTTTTTATTGTTGTTTTATGTTTGAAAACTGTATAGTTTGCCTAACTAAAAATCTCAATACATGAAATGTGAGGAGAACTAGGTACGTTAAATATTCTACTGCTGTTGATTTTTAATTCTTAGAAAATAAAGTTCCTGTATTGTGCTTTGGATACTCTATAGGAATACTCCTAACTCCATAAATTGAAAATTTCAAAGCATCAAAACACATGTAGATATCTTATTTCACCTCAGCAGGGTGAGAAAAAAATAACTTTGTAGTAGCCAAAATCTTAGCCAGTAGGACTTTTAGTGGACCAAGAGTGAAGTAAATTATCACAGCTGAGGATCACTCACAGAGACACTGTCCTGTCCAGCAAGTCCTAGATACAGACAATTTTAAACAAAAAACCTTCTTCCTTGAGTTGTGACAGACACCTGACAGCAAAGGAACGGTCTGTTCTTCTTTAGACAGTGAGACACGAGCTGTCATCCACAGATGACTTGAAGGTAGTCGATAATCTAGCTGATTTAAACTCTTTTTAACCTTCTATAGTGTGTAACAGAATTCTGTTTAGGTTCAGTTGTCGTAATGATAACCAAGTTTAACACCATAGGAAATGTTTTCTAGAATATGACTGTGTCCAGTATTCCCACTGAAAGATGTGCAGATGCAACATCACACTGTTAATATCTTGTAATTGGAAAGTGATTTTCAACTGATAACCTCAACTGTCCTTCCAAGTGTCAGTTGAACCGCACGACACTCGTATATGGTACGTACCAGTAGACTCACTTTAGAGACAGTCAAACCGTAGCGCAGAAAGCTTGGGTCAGAGGTTGGGACGTGTAGGTAAATGTAACGGTGATTTTATTATTGTTTAAAATTCTACCACTTACAAAAATTACATCTAGTTATTTTGCCAACTTTTTTCTAGGGTTTTGGTAGCCCGTCAGGTGAACATTGGCTGGGAAATGAATTTATCTTTGCAATAACGAGTCAGAGGCAATATTCCCTAAGAATTGAATTAATGGACTGGGAAGGAAACCAGGCATATTCACAGTATGACAGATTTCACATAGGAAATGAAAAGCAGAATTACAGGTAAGAATCTATTGAAAATCTTTTGATCCTGCTGGGTGATAAGTATTGTTCGTTGTTCACATGTTAAATATGAGAAAGGACAATAATATGATACTGATTTTCATTGAAAGTGAAAAGAGGGAAAAATAAAATAAAAATCTGATTTCTCAGTGGTGGAAGGTTAGAGTAAAACATCTGAAAAGAAGGGATGATCTAGTAACCATGCTGGCTGGTGGAACTGCTAAAAACCGTACAACTTTAAACAAATCTGAGACCATTGGAACTCAAAACTGATTGAACAGAAAAAGGATGTGGATTCTTTGTTACAACTTGAATAATTTCTGCCTCAGAAGCATAAAACTGAAACAATGGACATGGGAAGAAAGACCAAAATGTCTGATATTTCCAAGCTGAGAATTCAGTAAAAATGAAGAGGAAAAACAAAATGCTGGATCTTATTGTGAGGAGATAAAATACAAAACAAAGTGTCAGTTGCTAGATATCCTTGATTTATCAGCAACAGCAGAAAGCCATTTGTTATAGTTTAGAAAAATTAAATCAAAACTTTCTCCAATAATATTTTTCTCCCACTTTTTTAAAGATAAAAAAATAAGAAAGTTAAATCTGCTTATTAAAAAAATAAAGAACCCCGGAGACATGAGAGATAGGGATGATCAAAGTGGTTTAATTTTATTTTTTTCAATCATTGTTTCATTTGGACTTCTGAAGAAGAAAAGCAAAAGGGTATATTTCAAACGTGTAGACATTAAATCAGAAAGTGTGTACAGGCCTCAGAAAGTATAGTGTTGAATAACAGGGATAAATTCTGCTGTTCATGTTCAAGACACTTTTCCACAAACATCAGAAGGAATTTGACTTGGGACTAATGGCTGCAGTTCCAACTCCTGTCCTACTCCGCAGTGCAATGAAAGGCCAGAACAGGCTCTCCCCTCGCTATGTGGCCTCCTGACAGCGCAAAGGCCGTTCTTTTGTCTAGGGAACAGGGAACTGGTTCTATTCACATCATTCTGCAACAAACAGAGGGGGAAACATGAAGAGGTAAAAAGGCTCTGTCCATCCCTGTTGGCCCTTTGCTTTTCAGAGGAATTCTTCAATTTATTTTTTTTTACTCAAACATACCTGTCTGTTGAAAGCAAATAACTGAGCGGCACTGTCACAGTTCTGGAAATAACGCAGTGTAAACCACAGGCAAATCCAATTGCTTGAGAAATGCACCAGTGCTCAGTCCAGACAGATTTGTGTCCAACAGACATTTTTTTGCAAACCAAAATTGTGTTGTGCTCTTTTAGAAATGGTTACAAGAAGGCAACCCGTGACATCAAAACTCTTTATTTTGCTTGCCAGAATCACTGCCTGTGATAGAAGCAACCCCAGAAGGCAGGGCAAATAAAAGCCCGATTATTGAGCCCTAAACAGCTGGCCACCCTTCAGAGAATGCTGTTTTCTCTTTATCTGAGGAGCTGCCATGAAGAATTTAAATTATTCCTCTGGAGATGAAAACCACGGTTCCCAACCCCCTGCTCACGGTGCCTTTCCTTCACAGTTGTCGAACTTTTGCCACGTTTGCTTTCAATGCCTCAAACACAGAACAGCACACCTTGTCAAAACTTTAGCTGCTGCTCATTTAAAATCATTTTGCCCAACAAAGTAGCTATTCTTTTATTTTGGAATCTGTTAGGATTTTCTGCTAGTGACCTACACTAAATGTTGCTTCTTCAACACTGTTTGCAAAAATAAGTGATTGTAGACTGGCAGCACTCTGTGTTAATTTCAAATAATACAAGTTCATTAAGAAATATTAACCAGAAAAGAGACAAGTTTCCAGGCTGGCCTGGGCAGTAGATCAAGGAAATGTGAAATAGAGAAAGGGCATTGAAATGGAAGGGAAAGCTCACAAAATGGAACATCTTTCACTTATACTATGACAGTACCTTGTATGTTTGGAAGACACAAAAAAAAAAAAACCAAACAGTTCCAGGTCTCACGATTGAATACAGTAAATTAAAAAAAAAATAAAAAGAAAAAAAGAAGAGAAAAGAAAAAAAATACCATGAAGTGATAAAATGTGTCTCAGAAAATACGGGAAATCATTTTCATACTGTTTTTCCAAAATCCAGCCCCAACATTATGCAAAGTTCGATTCAGTCTGGATATCTCCCAGTTGGTGATTTCACGAGGGTTCTGTTTTTTCTCCGCGCTGTTTGTATTCTCTTTACTACTTTTTATTAGCCTAAAGAATCCATGATTAAAAAGAGTAATGCTGAACACATGTATGTTAAAAATACACCGATTTCTCTTTCAAAATGAGACAGCTCCAAAAGGGTTTCTGGGAATGCAGAATAAAATCTATTTCTCCCAGATGATGGCTGCACAAAAGAAAGCTGGGATGAGAAGGAGGATTCTGAAGCAGGAAATGCCTAACGATAAACGATAACTGAAACAGGAAAATCAGTGTTGCAACACCTGTGAAAGCTTCAATAGTATCTAAGTAATTGCTTCCCTTTAGAACATCCTTAGGATTCTCATCTACCCAAAATGATTGCACAGAAAGCTGCGTATGAATATGATGAAAACTGTCCCTGCCAGCCTCTTTGCAAGTCCTATGCTGTGGCAAGTAAATTCTCCATAGGGGAAGGAGAGTGAGATCTTGCAAGCCCCATTTAGCACAGTGTTTCTTAATTTAAGTCAGATAAATTATTCCTAGAACTCAAAACCTGAGCTGAGACTCCCAGAGGACACACAGGCTCTCCTCTTTTCCCGTGTGGACTCTCCCTAGCCCACTCTTGGTGGTCCGCTGGCGTTGTTCGACGTGCTTGGGAGCTGTACGGATACGACACACCGCTCCTCTGTCCTGAGTCCTCAGCCTCTCCCGAATTAAACAGGAAAAGTAACCCTATGACAATATATTCCAGTATTTAGTCATTCTTTTATTTAGAAAAACTTTCCATTGCTCCAATGACTCACTGCCTTTGGTCCTGTCCATGGAGGAAAATAATTAAATGATGAAGCAGGAGCAAGACTTTGGGATTGCTGTAGGTAGAGGTGAAAACTGCTGATCGGCAGAGAGCATCCTAACATCTGCAAGTGAATCATGCACCTGAGGTGATGAATGACCTTTGACAGCTAAAATTAAGGAGAACAGTCTTTACACTAGCATGAGAAAGAGATTAAGAAAAATGAAAAAGAGCATAGATAGATTAGTGAAACAAGTAAGAGACAAGTTGACAGGAGAATACCAGTTATGTAAAGAATTAAATGTATGGGTCCTCAGAGGCAAAAAGTTGATGGAATTTGTTGCAAACAGGAGGGAGTCTCATTTAAATTATCCAAATCACCTTGAACCACTCGTATGAACCTAGGTGTCACAGGTACTAACAAACAAACTAACCATTGATAGACTTTATGGGACCTGGTAGCAGAGTATTTTCAGTTCACTGAGAAGAATCATAGATCCATAGATTAGTTGAGGGTGGAAAGGAACTTTAAAGGCCACCTAGTCCAAATCCCCCTGCAATGAGCCGGGACATCTTCAGCTCAATCCGGTCGCTCAGAGTCCTGTCCAACCTGACGTTGAATGTTTCCAGGGATGGGGCATCTACCACCTCTCTGGGCAACCTGTTCCAGTGCCTCACCACCCTCATTGTAAAAAATTTCTTCCTTAAATCTAGTCTAAATCTACTCTCTTTTAATGTAAAACCATTACCCTTTGTCCTACTGCAACAGGCCCTGTTAAAAAAGTCTGTCCCCATCCTTCTACAAGCCCCCTTGAAGTATTGAAAGGCCACAATAAGGTCTTCCCAGACTATCGGATTTTTTAGCCTTTATTTTTTTAAGAGTTTGTATATTTAGTTTCAGCAATAGTATTATTTCTCTCTGTTTTCTTAGGCAAACTAGGCAGGTAACCTGGAGCCGGAGCCCTTGATATAATGTTAATCTTTGATTTTTTTAAGGTGGAGGCTATTGATTTATTTAATCATCATTGCTGAACTAGTGCTAGAATTTGTTACAAAAATTCCTCACTTATCTCTCTGTAAAGCAGAGAAAAAATATTTTGCTGCAGTTTTTTAAAGGGTACCAATGGAAACTCTGTAATAGGTAAAAGGAAGCATTACTTGAGAGTGTGACTTTTATGGGGACAGCTGGTTTTGTGTATCATTAGGCTAAAAATATGTTCCACAGACTGTTGCTGTTTCAGCAGCAACCATTGTCACGTTCCTCAGCATGCAAAACCTCATTTTTAAATAAAGGTGTGATGCTTTGTGATTACCCTCTGAGACCCAGTCCTGTGCCCAGACCCTGGTGCTTCTCTTGCCAGCTATGAAAACTGCAGAATAACTCAAAAACTACACATGGTACAAAAATTTAAATCCATAGTCATTCATTTTTCTTTGGAAGCTTGAAATTCAATTTGCAAGTCTACTTCGGAGGAAATATCCATGCGAAATCCTATTAACAGGCAGAACGATATCTGTGGTATGCATACTTTCTATGATTTGAAAATATATTTAGTATTTTTTCACCAAGCAATGGTATAAAATGAAAAATATGGAACAAAGATTTAATGTCTCTGTGTATATACAAAGATTTGGCTGAAATAACTTTGTTCTATTTAAGAACACTGTCGGCACAATAATATTCCATGAAGTCTAAATACTGGAAGTGCAGGGACCCAGTCTGGTGCCCATTAGCCAGAGGACTTTCTGAAACCAGGCCAGTGCTGCTGTATTCTATCAGTGACCAGAGCTCGCTGGCAGTCTGTGCACTATCTCCAAATGGAAACAGAAATAAAATATAAGATTTTCTCTGACTAACTGAAAGTTGATGCAGATATACTTGTGGAGTTTGCAAATAATAAAATTTCACTTAATCCACAGAAATCCCTATGTATACTGTCCGTCAACAGCTGATCATTCCCCACCGCTAACTACACAAAGCTCATTTGTAGTTCACTGTACGATAGCTGTGACTATCCTGCAGCAGGAACAGAGATTTCCTCCTCCTGTGTTATGTGATATAATGAAAATGTCCGTGAAAATGTTCATATATACTGGACACTGTGAAGGAGAGACTGGGTAGAGAAGGGGAAGTGAACAGTGAGAGAGAATGATGGCAATGGATTGAAGAGGGACAGTGTGCAGCGCTGGAGGGAGAGGAGGGGGCTCTGTTGGGCAGAGGAGTGGGGAGTCGCAGAGCACCTTCCCCCACCCCACACCCAGTTTGGTGGGAAGTTGGCTGGGGGGTAGTGGGGTGCTTGCCAGGACCAAAGCATTTGTTGCTTGTATTCCGTTCAAGGAGCAAGCAAATGGGTTCACTTTAGCAAAACCCTCCATGAAGCGGTGTGTCATTCTTTGTTCTCACCCTGAAACCTCATAACCTAGCGACTGTCTGCCATGATTCAGTGAATTAAAAGCACAGGCTGCAGCCTTGAAGGACCCAGCTATAGCAGACATCCCATACCAAACCACATTGGTCCATAGGAAGTGTAATTATTGATTTTCCAAGAGCTACAAACTGTCACAGAACGACCAAGCAGATCTTGTACTAGTGCAGTTTCCTGTTTCACATGATGGTTACTTTTCTTAGCTTATAACTTCAATATTTTTAAAAGCGAGAAATTTAATTTGAAATTTTGTTACGAGGTTCACTATAGGTGTCATGGCACAAACAATTCCATACATAGGAGATGTGTTATTTCCTCTGAAGGAGTTAACTGTTTGCAGGTTTCATCAACAGCCTTCTTCAGTCTTAAACTGTTCCATGAAGAATTATTGCTGCTGTTAGCCTTCAGGCCCTTTTGGTAGAGAGTAGCTACATACTCATTATGATAATATACTTTGAAGAACACAAGCCTCCTCACCTTCCTAAATCAATTGATCACAGACATGAACGGCATTTCAGGTGACATGAAAATATCTTCTTTTTTGACAATTAATACATGCAAGGTCAGCCTAGAAACTATACATCTGTTAAAAACATCATTAAAAGCCCTTAACTTTTTTTTTTTGGTTGTATTTTGGTCACAAATAGTGCTAGGGCTCTTTAATTCACCAGTATGTAGGATATGGAGGGAAACCAATAGAGATGTTCCATAAATTCTGGGAAGTTCTTTACTTGAGATTTTAGAAAAGTGTTGGTATACAAGCTTTACAAGGTACAGACTGTTGGTTGTTGCTGTCTTCAGTCTTTCTCCATCCTTTTCCCTCAACTGGTTGTCTTTCAGTTGTCTTCTCCGTCTTGATATATTTTCTTCACCAAAACTGGATAACTCTTCCCCACATATTCATTTTCCTCTAGCTGCAGAACCCACCTTCCCGGGATTTTTGATAGGCTATTGATAAGAAACTTTCAATAATTGATTGTTCTCTTATGTTTCTGGAAACTGTTCTTTCCTTTGGTGTTTCAGGGCTTGTCAACCACACAGACCAAGAGAAACTTGTTTTCTGTCTCTATGGGACAGTGGGCAAGTCGTTATCTCCTCCTTCAGGCTCCTAGATCCATTTTTTAAGAAAAGGAAAATATATGAGTAAGAACAAAAGTATCTTATTTTCCCATAAACTTTATCTACCATAGAATAAACACATCAACTCAAACTACTGATTACTTGAGGCAAGAAAAAAGATTATTTGAAGCAATTTGCTAGACCGGATTTAATGAATTTAAGTGCTTATTCACAAATCAGACATGCTTTCCTACAGGTAGGCGAGATAAAGATTTTCAGGGCTAGTATTAAAGCTGTTGGGCCTTAGGAACAGACTGCAGGACCCTAGTTGAGGCACTTGATCCTCTGTGCGTGCCTGGGGAGAGATAAGCTCCTCAGACAGAAGCCAAATCGGGCAACACGCAGAGCAGAGAGCTGCTCAGAGTCAGCCATTAGGAAACTCTGAAAATAGCAAGGCGTCCGTTTGTGTCCACTGATGGTTCACAGCACACAGCCCGAAGGTAGGAGACAACGTCCTGTCTGACTCAGGACAGAAACGAGAGACCCTGGGTCAATGCTTTCATTTACCAGAGGGGATGCAGATCGTGGTTATTGCTTCCCAAGAGAAGGCAGCGACCCATGCCGCGGGGGGACAGGCTGTGATGCTGTGCAGGGGAGAATTCACCGCCTGCGAATGAGTAGGTGCTGTGGCACTTGTCAATGAAGTGGGAGAGTGAATTCCAAGATTATGCTCCATGGATTATGTCTCATTTTGCATTAAATAGGCTTTGATTACATTATCAAATGTGTTATGAAGCAGTGAGGACTGTCCCTGAGCTCCAAACACTGTACAGACAATTCTGCTCCAGACTTACACTTGTGCTCCCTCTGAGACTCAGCGAAACTTGAACAATTTCTGCAGTGGGACACGTTGCTGGTTATGGCACCGTTAGGAGGGAAGCTTTGTTTTAAACCTTTCTCTGGTTGAGTGAATAGAAACCACACCTCCTGCATGGTGGGTAAAAGTTCTTACACGGAAAGTGGAGAGTAACCACCACTGGTAGCTTAACTGCTTATTACCTGGTGAGTATCTCTACAATAAAAAAAATTAGTAGGCTTGTGTGAGAACAGTATAATGCAAAGCAAGAGCACTATATGAATTCCCTGCTGAGGGCTAGTGCACAAATCCAAAAGAACACCTTAATATATGTAAATATATGTATATGGTCCTACTTGTTCCATATTGTAGCTCGGTGGAGATTTCACCAACTATTCCCCAGCTGTTGGGGACAGGCAGAAAATGACAGGGCACCCAGGAGAAAGCTGCACAGGTTTTATAAAGTAATGACCACTTTTTTATTTCTCCGATGTAAAATGACCACTCTCATCTTGCTGGTATTATCTTTATGAGAAATCTAGATTGTTATTTTTCCTGAACATTGCTCTCTTCTAAGCTCCTGTTGCTTTATGCCACCTCTACATATTTGTATTAAGAAAGAATGTCAAACAAGTATTTTAACAAAGTTTATAAAATCCTGGTGTGAACGGACCCCAGTATCCCTGAGGTAAGAGCTCCCACTTTCGCCAGTAACAACACCGAGAGGAGCTGTGTTTCTTTGATTTACTCCTGTCAAAGCATCTACAAAGAGCTTAAACCTACCGGTGGCTGTACTAGTGTAGAATTTAGTCTAGAAACCAGTAACATAATTTCTTCATCCCTGCTGGGTTTTGACATGAAACAGTTCCTGAATAAAAGAACCTTGTGAAACCCAGACGCTTATGAATATTTGCCACCCATGAGGAATTTTTTAAAATCAAAACCATTTTGTGTAAGATATCCAGACATCTCCAAGATCAGACAGTGTGTGAATTCAGGCTGTTCATCGCAGGGACAAGGATGATGTGATGTTTGTCTCTATTTCTATAAAAAACTAAATAACACAATAACTAATTTTAAATGTTACAATTATTTTCTTAGCCAGTAGTTGAGTATTCTTGTTAAATTTACTTAATTCTTGTATAACATCATAAAGGTTAAAATGCTATAACTTATAGTTACTCTCAGAATGTAGATCAACATAGTGACAATTTGTGTACAAAGTGTAAGGAATACATGTGAGGACACGTCAAAAGTTATAGATGGATACAGCATCACAGAGAGAACATTTAAATTTTCATTAATTTTTGGTTATCACCAATACATTGATGATTTAGGATTACAACATAATAAATCCATAAGTTTAAGGTTTCAAAAAAAAATAAAGGACTGTGAGAGACTAATGCAAAAGTAAAATGCAGAATGACAAAAAAGAAATCTCAGTAAAATTCAGGATTACAAAATATCTCTATATTAGAGCAGTTTCTTTAATGCAAATTCCATGATTGTGTCATTCTCACTATTATCTCTGAATGTTGGTGACCACGGCACATTTTCAGGATTCAAATTCAGGTCTAGCTCAAAATATTTACCTGGAAATTATTCTTGTCATAACCTTGATCAATACTGAAGAAACGGATGCTTCTAAATGCCAGTCCAGAAAAGGCCGAAATGTGGATACAAAGAATGAGATATTTCTCTGATTTCAATTAGAAAAATTACATTTTTCCTGTAGGTGACCAAGACCATTAGAGTGAACTTGGCCACTACGTGTTTACAAGATTTTGATTATTTTTTTAACATTAGTGACAATATCTCCATATTAAAAAAAATCATGCTGCTTGGACAGTTTTCCAAAATTTGTCCATCATTTTTACCATCAGCCAAAAATTCAAACCTAAATTCTCCACAGTGCAGAAGGGAAGAAGAATGGAACCCGGAGGCCCCCTCGTCTAACAAAGAGCTGCCCACTGCCTGTGCCCACGGAGCTGGTGACTCTCTGACCGCTCTCTGAGCTGAACAGGAGCTCCGTAGACCTGTCGACGTGGCATCAAGCCCAAGCTAACGTATCCTGCACTTGGGTAGGCTCAGTGTCAGGCTCATTGCCACAGGACAACCTCCAGCCAGGATGGAGTGTGGGCAGAATGAGCTCATGTCTACTCAGAGACCTGACAGAGCAAGCTTTCATCTGCCTGCAAAAAAAATGCAGAAATTCAGAGAGTGACCCTTATTTAATCTAGCGGGTTCGTGTTGAGAGTCTCTGAACTCTGTCACCAACCGCCCAGCCAACCAGCTCCAGGGATTCTTTCCCCCATTTTATCATTAATAACTCTCCTGGCAAATGTTTCTAGAGCCTGGTTCTGAGAACACTCTCCACATTGATTCACTCTATTTTCAGGATAATACCAGCAAAGTGAGGTGGTATTTTCTGTGAGATTGCTTCTTTCAAGAGTCTAAATGTCAAGTGTACCTGTGGGGCTGGGAGAAAGTTTGGGAGAGGGATCATTCCATTATCCCAGAGTCATTAATCTCAGCAATCCTTAAGAATTTGTTGTTGTTTTGTTGCTTTGTTTGGGTTTTTTTTCCCTATCAAATGGAAACATACTTCATTTTGCAGGATCTCTCTCTAAAGTAGCGGTAATAAAAGAGATATAAATCATTATTGGGTCCACAGCAGCAATTAGAGCACAAAGCAGGGGTATATACTACACCTAAAGAGATAGTGATTTACATAAACCTGCCACCAGGTAACAACTTTAACCATCAGAGCACAGAACTGTTGTAATTTCTGATGCAGTGCACTCTTTATTGTTTGGTTGGTCTCAAAAGTTTAAATAAACCTTATTTATTATCGTGGAAGAGGGAGATCCTCAATAACGATGGATGTCCAATTAGCAAAAAAATGAGTGCCTGGTGCCACAGGGAGTCTAGCCTCCAGCCCTTCTGTTTCTCCAGACACCAGATGCTGGTGTGTTTTCAATTTTAAACCAGCGCTGGAGCAGCTCGCCACACCTGGCCCAGCTGCACGGGCACGCTTTGTGTTCTATTTTCTATTTATAAACTCAGAGGTTTTAACCTCTTGGTACCAAACTCGGTGCCATTTGAACCAAAGTCATCACTGCGAAGCACAGCTCTTAGGAGGTCAAGACCTGGGTTTTTAGGGGGAAAAAGCCACTGTGATGCCTGTTAGCCTGGTCAGCGTGGCACCAGCCAAGCGCTTGGATCGTAACCGGGTGACATTCAGTGAACCTTTCACTCACATGTGACTGTTTATTGGCCACAAGTGACGCCAAGGGAGTTGAAATATGTTTTAACAGTCTGTTTATATTTTTCTACAGAGGCCTTAGTGCCACATAACTCATTTTGGCATTTTTTAAACTTAATTTTGCATTAAGAAAACCAAGCAAACATGAAGCCAATATTTATTTTTCAGATAACTATAAAAATTTCGCAGAAACTCTCTTTGCATCCGTCCCTTTTAAAAGCTGTTACCTTTTCCTAGATACTTGCCCTTGTAATGAAAACTGAACATTTATATAACGGGATAAAGGCCAGAGGATGGGGGTAGTGGGTTGTACAACACAGCCACCAACGAGTAAAGGGATCAAGCCAGAACTGTTGTGTCCTATTCGGGCTGGAGGTGGGACACGCTTGAGTACAGAATTATTTTAATTCTACATCTGCTTTTCAATATTATAAAACTTTAATCAAAAATCCATTGTCCTATTGCTGGTATAAATGACACTGTATGAGCAAGAGAAGCCTTTATTTTATTTTCCTCGCCTTTTTCTTCTTCTCCTTCTCCTCCCCTCATTTTTTAAAGTTTTTTGAAGTGTACTTGGGCTCTCATTCAGCAATGCATTTAGGCCATTTTTCATATTTTAAGCACATACTAAGTGCTTCACTGAGGCAGGGCCACCAGAGCTCTCACTGAAGGTCAGGTCACTCTTTTTTCATTGCCATTGCACACAATGAAAAACGAAAAAGACATTAAAATGAAAAAAAAAATTATGATCAGAAAGAGAACATGACAAATATGTTGTCATTCATGCTACCTTATATCATTTCTGTATTTGGAAAAGATCCCTTACTGTCTACTGATGTCATGAGTACACAGCCACTAGATTAAGCCCATTAACCTAATTAGCAAAAATTAATAAATTGTGAACTGAGTCGTCAGGACTGAACAGGCTTGAAGATAAGTAAGTGAATGGAAATCCTGATTAACATTTTCCTTTGAAAATAATGTCTCTGCAAAACATCCTAACATTTTCCTCTGGGATTCACCCAGCAGGAAGCACACATCTCTTGACACGAAAAATCTTGAAAATCTCGTGTAGAACCCAAAATATATATTTTAATGTGTTATTCATTAAGTTATTTCTTTAAATCGTAGTCTATTGGCAGCTGCGAACTCATTCCGTTCCAGGCACACTATAGCAAAGCTGCAGGATGATTTGAGAGGGCCATTAGGTCATTAACACTGGAAAAAATTCAAAACCCCTCTGCAAATGCCCAGAGGAGCACCACTGTGAAAGACGATTGCACTGCTAGCAGAGAAAAATTATAAACAATCAAAAATAATTGATGAAAAATTAATTGCAGACTATTTCCACTTCTATCAGTAATGATTCCTTTCCTTACATTCAAGCTCTTTACAAGAAGAAAAAAATGATATTTTAAGGATACTTTACAGAGTTTCAGTTAAATATCATGCCAGTGGAAACATGGGGAAAGGTTATTCGATCTGGGTGTTATGTCCCATGCAGTATTTAAATGCTTTCTTGATGGTGACTACAGGTTACACCTCATTCAACATTCAACTGGAGAAAACCAAACCGAGCGCGTTACTCGTGTTTCGGGTCAGGAACTGTGGGAGCTGGTGTGCCTCTCCTTGTGTTTGTAACCAGCAGCCGCAGCCATCACACACAGCTTCGGGCAGTGTCAGCCCGTGTGGAGCAGGCGTCCTTCTAGAACAGAATGAAAGCGTTTTCCTTTCACCGTGCACAAGTGCCAATGTTTCCATAAAGTGAACGTCAAGAGCTGTCTCCTTATAGGAGCTCCTTGAACCTCGGCGACATGTTTCCAACAGGTTATTTCAAGGACCTTGTCCCGCCTTGTTTTATGCAAAATCTTTGGAATCTAAAGACATTTGATCCTTGAGGTCTTTTCCAACCTTAATGATTCTATGATTCTGTGATTATTTTAATGCAGGTCCATGGTTTGCTTCTATTTCTCTGCCCCTCTCTTACCTGGTCCTTACCACGAGCTCTCACGGTCTGTGGTACCCCGTACTCTTGGTCTGGGTTTAGTTACCCCACTGCCTGATCTGTGACCACAGATGTTGCCACGGCCATGGAACTTTAGAGAAACAGTCTAAGGACGGGGCCAATATAAATTAAAATATTACACCAATCTCTAATCTGAAGGGTAGTCCGGATCCTTGGGACAGGGACTGGTTCCAGTTAGGCTGCAGTTCTGTGCTCGGCTGTAAAAACTTCTGATTGAATCTCCGCAATGAAGAGAACAGTGAGGGTCCAGGATCCAGGTGAAATAAAAACCTATCTCCAGTTAGAAAGTTGTTTACATTGTTCATTTAAAAAATAAAATAAATAAAATACAATAAAATAAAAAATAAAATAAATAAAATACAATAAAATAAAAAATAAAATAAATAAAATACAATAAAATAAAAAATAAAATAAAATCAAATAAAACAAAATAAAATGAAATAAAATAAAATAATAAAACAAAATTATATATATATATATAATATCTATGGAACTCAAAAAAAACCCTACAAAAGTCATCCAGTGACAGTGACTTTCTAATGAGAAAAAGCTTATGTATGAATAAACCTCTGAATTTTCTTGTAATAAGCATAGTAGTTTGTTATTCCAGTGAATCTGAACATGGACAGACAACATGCTGATACACGAAGTTTTCCATTTCTGTTTTATCTGAAACTGTTAATTAGGACGACAGTGGGTAATTAATGTCACCCCAGTACAACTACAGCATAGATTTGTGAAATCCACTAGTGCAATAGACCTGCATGGATTTCAACAAGCTGTATTTATGAGACTTTGGGAATTTCAAGCATATTTTTTAAGAATTATTAAGTTTAGATTTTAATTGAGTTGTGTGGGTCTTTTTTACTGGATTTTCAAACAGGATTAATCAATTTACAGATAAATAAAGTTTAAAACCAGACTTCACTGAGCTTTTCTGCCAGTTTCAATGGCTCTGAAACAGATCCTTAAATAAAAATAACCAGACTTCACAAGGTTCAGCAATTCCATGAAGATAAGCAGCAGCAGGTCTGATTAGAAACTTCTAAAATACAAGTTTCCCTAGAGGGTCCCTGTATTTCTGTGCTGAAAAATCCCTTAAGAATCAATTTTGGCATTTCTGCTGTTGGCTTCAGCCAAACCCAGGAAGTGTTGTTGACTAAGGAGAAAAATATTTTCACATTTTAAGTTACATTCTAGGAAATTTAACCAAATTTCTCTAACCATCACCTTGCCTGTGTCCTGGACAAATGCTCAGATAAGCTCTAATTTTGGTTTTTTTGTTTTGTTTTTTTTTAAGAAGTTCATCCATTTTCAACGCTATCAAAACAATTTGCGTTATCATCTTAGTATTATGTTCAGTGTTTATACGTCTGTCCAAAACATTGATCATCTCTAGTTATTTCAAGTTTGAAATTAAATACAGTCCCTCCACTTCCTAAAGGAACACATTGAGTGTTATACAGCCACGGATCAGAGCAAAAGTTTCTGTAGCAACAGGAAATTTATATCACTGGTGGGAGAGTGAGATTTTTTTTTCTCTGTAGCAAGATATTAACTTTTCATTAACAAAAAAAAAGTTATAAATCTAGTCACTGAAAAGTTTCATTTCAGATTTCCAAGAGAAAAAAAAAAAAAAAGCTGGTGGATGATTTTGTTTGAATAAGCGCTGTGTTGAAAAACAATTTTAACGGAAAACAGGGGTTTCAGATTAATGTATCTCTCCTGTGCTGCGTCTGGTGAGAGATTAGAGTAGAGGGAATTATTTCTGCTCAACACATCATTGTGATAGCAGCCTTCAAATGTGTTCCTGCCCCGTTAGCCGTGGAAACCAGCGTTGCCCAATGTTTCCTCTCCATCACCACTGTGTCACTGGCATCGCCTGCAACCCACCAGCTCACGCTGCCGCCGGGGCTGCTGCTCTGCCGTCTGTAGCCTGAATTTCAGGCAGTAGATGTTTGCTTGTTCACTGTCCAGAACAAACACATTTTTAAAGATTTTTTGCAAGCTGTGACAAAACACCATTTGTCTGCGTACAGGGGTGTGACAGGTCATTTGCCTTCGAGTTGGAAACATTTCTCTGGCAGTAAATCAGAATGTCTTTAACTCAGTGTACCTGTTCCAAGTGAGTTTGAATTGACAGCTCCTCAGTCAATTATTTAAGAAATTTAATATAAAAAAAGCAAATTTGTTGTATTATTTGTATAAATTCACGTTCAGCACACCAGCAGGGCTCCCTGGGCTGTTGGATAGTTTGTTGTAATGTGTGGCTGTGTTTCCTGCTCATGGCTGGGTTATGTTTGCTTCTTCACTGCCCAGGAAAAACAGTTTTCTCCTTTGACCTGTCAGGTGTGCATGGCTCAAACACAAGCTAAAACGAGCACGAGCTCTTCAGAGGGGAAACAAGCTTCTCTGTTAACAGTGTGCAGTCCCAGGGAAGGATCTCTCGTCTGTGTTGGTGCTTGTTGTCCCAGAGATGGGCTGTACTGAAGCAGTTCTAAAGGAAAACTGATGATATCCATTTGTTGTTGTATTTTATATTGACATTTTCTCTTTAAAATTGGAAGGAGGGGAATTGCTCTTGCAACTTGGCTGAATAGGTTAGCAACTGCCCAAAATTTAGTGAGAGTAGTGATGCCTAAAGAAGGTTTTGTCAGGTTCTTTTCCTGTCTAGTTTCCTCAATTTCTCCAAAGTGTTTTCCTTTCTTTTAGATTGGTTTTTAATTTATTCCTAATGATTTATCTTATCTGTTGCTAAGTTCTCGTTAGTTAACGAGTCTCAATTTATGACAAAAAATTGCAGTTTGGTTTAATTTTGTTTGTTTTCACAAGGAGAGTATGCACTGCTGTAATGAAACATAAACTTTTTTCCCAGAAAAAAATCCTGTTATGCTGAAGAAGCAGCTTTATTTCCTAATAATTTTGCAATTTGTTCAGGAAAAGGTACATTAGGAAACTTTATAAAGAGCCAACAATATGTAATATTACCTCAGCAGACATTGTGTTTTATTCATTGACAAACAAATGATTTGTCATCCCCAAATAATTAATCAAAGCATTTTTGAGAAAAAAATCTGAACTTAAAATAAAGCTACTATCTGGCTTTGAAGGTGTTTTGGGTTTGGGGGAGCGGGATTTTTTTTTACTTATTTATTAAACATTATTGGTTTTATTTACTTATTTTGTGACTTTTTTGTTTATTTATCGTGTAAATGCACTGCCACACACCAGGTGTAAAGGGTGAGCAGCAGGCTGGAAGTGGTGCTGAGATGATGTGCCCACTGCTCCTGTTGAAGTCAGGAAACCCGGTGGGGAGAGGGCTCAGGATAGGATCTTCTGGATATAGGATTCCGACCCCCATGCATCCATACTATTCAAGGACCCTTTCCACCAGAATGAAAAACCCCTCCCTGGAGGAGGGATGAGAACTGGGGATTTCTTTCTGCCACCTGTGTGGAGTGAGCAGGCGGCAGAGATGAAAGGGAGGTGGGAATTTGGAGGCATCTCTCTGCAGACTTCCCAAGAGCAAGCTCTGACGGGTCCCGCTCCACTCATCACGCTAAATCTTTTAAATCCTGCTTCAAGACTCCTGTTTCTCTCTCTTTAACGGTCAGGACTCTTAGGGCATTACTCATGTTTATGAATTGCAGTCGTGGAGATTTGTGCTCAAATTTTTCGTGCTGTAGCAACAACGAAATTCAATCTTGTCTTGACTCATTAAAATACTCAGGACCATGCACACTGAGGCAGTTGAGATGGTACTTTGCATCTCTTAGTGATGGTTGTTAATATTGGCAGTAAGCTAGTATATTTTTTCATTATTTAAAGACAAAGTGTGCATTATTCACCAGCTGGGCTGGATGTGGCTTCCAACCTATTTCATTGGAGATTGCTTCAAATGAATGACTGAGTGATCTCTAATGACTCTAACAGAAATTTAGACAAAGAAGTAGCTGATATTAAATTCTGGGAGTCCTACAGACCTCTCTTTAGTTCTAGTAAAAATAAATAAATGAATAGACATTCTTGGGTCAGGTGTTCTCTGTGCAAGCACTGAAGCAGAAACCATTTCCTACACTTTTAATAATATTTAGCGCACAACTTTCTTACACGGATTTATGATTGCACTTATTTCTTAGATTTTTTAATATCTCATTCTGTATGTTGCAATCTTCATAACTGCATTGTGCAAAAATATAAAAAATGTTTTTGTAATTTATTTGGAATTGTCCCAGGTTCACCTGTTAAACTCATCAAACATCTGTACAGCTGTGTATAGAAATATACAGCTGTATCTACTCGAAAGAAGATTTCCAGATGATCTAATCACTTGAAAAGGAAAAATCTCTGGTGTAAATTTGAAATCGCTTTTCAGGCTGCCCTGCAGTTGTTTGTGTGACATTTTTAGAACTATTCTTTGCACACAATACACCTCACTTTGGTTTCAAGGGACTGCAGACAGTCAAGTTGTGTCCCACAGTAGGAATGGTGAAAAGCAAAACACGCCTAAGAGAGTTCTTCCTCGCCATCCGTATGGACACATCCGAAGCTGCCATTGCTGTAATATCACATGGAAAAAATGCAGAGGAAATTTCTAACACTCATGCTAGATAAGAGGTAACAGTTCTAATTTTTTTTAAATGTGTTGTTGCTTCTTAAGTTCACCAACTAGGAAAGCTGCTGGTCTCCAAACGGATGCTATCAGCTGCTATGTTCCTCGTAGGGATTTAGAATTTCATAAAAATGTCATCAGAAGTCCTCAAAACATAGCATACACGTGCAGTATTTCTCTTACTCCTACTTACTTACGATTTACTTGCTAATGCTTATTTGTTGCTATTTTAATTCCTCTGCATACAGATAACATAGACTTGTTCTACTTGCTCATTTGAGCATGAATTTGCTTTTCCCACCTAATTCGTAAACCTGAGCAGTGTTTCCACCGCTTTCCTTCATCTTCAGAAGCTCCCTGCTGTGAGCAAATGGAAGACTGGAGATGCAGTCCTGAAACTGCTCCTTGACTTTTGACTGGAAGGAGTTGGGTTTATTTTTAACTTCCTTTCATTTGTCTCCTTCAAGAACAACCAAGAGGAACTTTACCCTGAATCACCATCTTCTCTACAGGAGGGAAATTATGTGCTGGTAGTTATTCAGAGTTTATTTTAGATGTTCGATCCAAGCTATCCGAACCTGAGAACACTGAAAGCACAGCTGTGTCTAAGGGGTAAGGTATCTACGGCTGCCTGGCAGCCAGCAGGCTCACCAGTTGCCCCAGTGCTATGCTGGCTTGCAATCCGGAGCCAGGCTAGTCTGGACCCGTATGGCTTGAGTTGAAGCTCAGAAACAGAACCGCTTCCCAACTGATTTTGGTTTTTGATTGGGACCTGATTTTGGCCTGAAGTAGTGCCAGCTCTGCAGCATCGTTTATTCCCAACCGCTGGGCAATGCCGACCGACAGAGAGAGGTCCAAAGCAAGAGAATTTCTGTTTCACCCACAGTTCACCTGTACGCTGCTGCAGCGTGGGAAGCCTGCTGGAGTCTAGAGCTAAGCTAGGCTTTACCCTTTTAAAGTCACTGGAGACCTACTAGACTGATGGTGTTGAGGGAAAGTCAAACAACTGGCAAGATCTAAATCTGTGCTGGGTGGAACGTTCATAAACCATCAGGGCAAGGGTACGACTTGTAAATCATCCCAGTTCCCTGCCCCTTTAGGGAAGATATTGCACACCAAGTAATATTCATTTCTTTATTGATTTCTTACTTTTTTTTTCGGACTAAGTGGGTTTTATAGTGTTGATTGTTACTCAAAAGATGTGGCTAGCCTTGTCTTTCAGATATGAGTAAACAGCATTTGCTTTTCATGCTGAATTTATGAGACTTCTGTGAGCTTTGGTGTTGCTGATACAGTGAGGATGTACGGCCATTTACAATGGCCGTTTAAAATCAGATTGCAGATAGAATGTGACAAAGTAATTTTCCCATCAACACAACCTTGCGGAAGTTTATTTTTTTCTGCAAAAAAAAAAATAGGCACAGCTTGCAAAATAAGGCAAAAGTCCAATGAATGAAGATGGGATCAATTCCAGCACTTCATTTTTATGGAACAAAGAAATGAACACAAGCAAAGGCAGATCTTAGAGTAATCATGTCTAAAACAGGCATCTGTTCATGGAGTAACATGGTGATTATGGGCTAATTGCCGCTGTGATTGGACAATAGCACAATGCAATGACTTCCCTGGATTCCTGTTCCTAGCTTCTTCCTTGCTGAACCTCTAAGAAACTTAGAATCACAGAATGGTTTGGGTTGGAAGGGACCTTAAAGATCATCAAGTTCCACCCCCTGCCATGGGCAGGGACACCTCCCACTAGCCCAGGTTGCCCAAAGCCTCATCCAGCCTGGCCTTGAACCCCTCCAGGGATGGGGCACCCACAGCTTCTCTGGGCAACCTGGGCCACTGCCTCACCACCCGCACAGGGAAAAATTTCTTCCTAATATCTAGTCTAAATCTCCCCTCTCTCAGTTTATACCCATTACCCCTTGTCCTATCACTACCCTCCCTGATGAAGAGTCCCTCCCCATCTCTCCTGTTGGCCCCCTTTAGGAACTGGAAGGCTGCTACGCCTAGCCTCCATTGTCTCTGGTTTTGTAGGTGGAGAAAGGACACAGAGGAAGAATTTGCTGAAAATCAAGTGGAGTTTAAGTCAGGCTGAAAGAGTGAATCTCAGAGTGTCTAGAGCCCCACGTGCTGGTTCTGTGCTTTCCCATCTGAGAGGGCTCAGTAACCTCACGGGGATATCCAGAAGAGTCTTTTTGGTAATGAGTTTCCATTACAAGTTTAATCAGATTGGCTTTGTTTGGATCTAATATCCACCCACAGATGCATGCAAGACCAAAAAAAAAAATATCAGCAGCCATGAACTTGATTAAGGAAAGCAGACATACGGTGCCTGTGTGCCCCTTCTCCCCTATCTCATAAGCAGAGCTCCAAACCCAGAGTTCTGGGGGAGAACTGGGTCCTATTCAAATCTCAGCCTGGGGAACAGTCTCTCCTCCTCGTCTCAGAAAAATGCCAACGGCTTAACTGACTACTGTGTAGGCTAGATGGGTTAGGGGGTTCTTTACTGCTGTTAACACTATGAGCACTTTGCAGTGAACTATTTATCTTTCATCTAACAAACGGAGGAATGACACTCTGGTAAAGGCATTTACTTTTTTATGCATCCAAAGTAATCTGTTAAAAATACAACAACAATCTCAGAGGCAGTGACAACAATCAGTGACTCATAGCTGCTCTCTTTGCTCACTGTGTAAATCCCAGAGAGAAAGAGGCATCTCTCCTGCTTTGCACATTAAGTCCTGCTGCTGGTCCCACGGCTCCTTATTTTATATTAGATATTTAAAAGATATACTTGTACCTCTTCAATAACGTTAGAAGAAACAGAACTGATGTTTCTCACTTTCTCTTCAGTGGAGAAGTCTATCCCACTAGATACCAATCCATATTCTTGGTTAGCCCTGTGGCTCGGGTGTTCCTGCCTGTACAGCTTCAGCGAGAGAGGTGAGGGGTGGTCTTGCTCCAGGAGCTGGGGCTTGCTCCTGGGATGGAGGGATTACAGCTTCCTACCTCTGCAGTAGACACTGAAACCTGTCACCTCCTTCCTGTTTGTGAAGCTATTATGGTAAAGGTTACCTTCCTCTTCCAGTAAAGTTTATTGAAAAAAACAAGAACACACTGGTCAGATGACTGATGTAGGCGCAGGAAGTATTTTTTGCTGTGAGCAAGCATCTCCCAGTGATGTCTGTCTCTCAGAGGTACTTAAGCAGAGACAAGGGAAACCAGTGTGTGCAACTTTTCCTTCCCTTCCCTTCCCTTCCCTTCCCTTCCCTTCCCTTCCCTTCCCTTCCCTTCCCTTCCCTTCCCTTCCCCTCCCTTCCCTTCCCTTCCCTTCCCTTCCCTTCCCTCCCTTTCAGCATTTTCGTGTGCATGTCCCTGCACTTGTGAGCTGAGGTCAGATGTTCCCAGGCCCTCGGTGTTTCCCTGCTGGGACACAGTTCCTCCGTTCAGCATCCTTGCAGCTGGCACACCTGGCTGTGGGCACTGCAGCCCAGGGCACTGCAGACGGTCTGTTACTTGCTGGAGCTGGGTTGTGGTTTCAACTAGTTGACAAGGCTCCTTAAGAAAACGGATATTTAGCATTGCAAATTAAGAAAACTTTTGTGGTTTGAACTCTAAGTTATTCTCCATTCATCACTGAGAGACAGCTTTGGCAGAACTGGGTTGCTGGCTTGTGCCATAACTGGTGGAATTAAAAATCCTGAAACTGCTGAAATCCTCTTACTGAGCCCAGGGAGTAATAACGTGGCTGCTGTAAACTGGGAGTGCTGTTTCTGTGCCACGGTAAAGAGACCAGCTACTCAAATATTCAATTATTCTGTCAATGTGTTCCAGGTCTCTGGGCACCTCTCCTCGTTCTCTTTTCTTTTTCTGCCTCTCTCCACCTTTTTGCATTTTCTGGTGCAAATTCCTTGCTCTCTGTTCTGCTCTGGGGCAGCGACAATGTGCCACTACAGAAACACTGAAAAACCCCGAATGTCCCCATTTTACACCTGAAACAACAAAGACATTGAGCCAAAACACAAGACATTTCTGAATTTCCTGCGTGCACCTCATACAGGGCAAACCTGGTGCGGAAAAAAACATGGGACCCTTAATTTTTTTTTTGTTGACACTGAATGTTTTTCTTGCTGTTTCAGGCTTTATTTAAAAGGTCACAGTGGAACAGCCGGCAAACAGAGTAGCCTGATCTTACACGGAGCTGAATTCAGTACAAAAGATGCTGACAATGACAACTGCATGTGTAAATGTGCTCTCATGTTGACCGGAGGTAAGTACAAGACTGAAAATGTGTGGTACATGGATAGGAATCTGCTCCGCTTTCCTAAAGCAACCGTGGATGGAGTTGCATTCATGGGTGTGTAAGTACTGTGTGAAAATTCCTTTTATTATTGCTCCTCCTGCTCTTTTCTGTATATATTTGTGGGAGTGCCAATACCTCAAGATCCCTATCAGCAGGAAAGGGATTATTCTTTGCACTGAAGCTCTTGCAACAACCTTAAGGGGGAAAAGCAGAATTTAATGTTATTGCTGAGGCAATAAAGTAAGAGAGGAAAAGCTAGCAGATGAAGAAAGGGGAAAGAACTTTCTAAGAAGGGGCAGAATCAGCCAGAAAAAGAGAGAAAATGCAAACAAATAGGTAATAGAAGGTAAAGTTTAAAAACAATCAGAATCTGGACTTGCAATGGATTATTTATTTCACTTAGAGGCGTGATTCTGTTATTGAAATGATTATAATGGTTCAGCTTTCTGTCTTGTATGAGCATAACACATATACAGGCAGATGCAGTTGATGTCATAGCTAATTCACTCACTTGTGAAAGACCAGACCTGCAAACCTCTGTTCCAGCTGTGGCACTGAGCTGTTGTGGACGATTTAAAACAGCATCCTTAGTGAGCTGAGTCACACTGCACAGGGGCAGGAAGAACAGTCAAGGTGATGGAGAGCACGGAGAAGTGATACTGGGACGGCTTAAAGCACCGAGTCGACCTGACTGCCAGCAAGGACAGTATATGTGACTGGTATTCGGAATAGCTGAGATTATTTCCCCATACAGACACCTGATGGTCTGCACAAGAATGAGAAATTTCTCTGGGAAATGATGCTTGTTCCTAGTCCCACATGGGCAAGGTCGTTCTCACCTCTAGGACACCACCCCAACCAGAGTGTTGAAATTGGGATTCTTTGGTTCATTGACTGTCTGACCAGGAGAAGCCTTTATCTTCACATCTGATCTTCTTTGAAGACTCTCCCTCAGCGATTTCTAACTTTCATGAAAAAAATCCTATAGCATAGAAATTATTCAGGATTTGGGATCAGGCTGTTAACACTATTATTTGTGGTTACTGGCACTCTGACCAAATCCAGCTCAGGCCACAGTCAGATGTATTTGAGCCTCTAAACCTGTCATCTGCTAAGGGAAGATGGGTTCCCATCACTGGGAATGAGTATCAAATGCACAGCCCAGCTCCTCGGGCTCTTCTGCCAATTGGAAATTACCCCGTTGGGAAAGTCTTTAAGAAGCCGATCTTTCAACCTTGGTCCTAACTTTGTCTATTTAAAAGTCATCATGGGAAATTTCTTCCAGTGGACGGGTGATCAGACACAACCTTTCCATTTCTATAAAAAAAGAAGCCAACCAGGTAGTTCTGGAGACAGATAACGGATACGAAGTCAATTAATTAATTTTAATTAAAACTGTTGACCTTTCCCATTAGAGACGATGCTAAAGTGTCTCACTTCCAGGGCAAGCCAGAGTCTACTGAGAAGCCCTGAAATGTGAGTTGTGTCTGTGCTGAAGCTCAGGCTCATTCACAGATCCGAGCTGCCTGGAAATGCCTCTGCTCCCAGGCGGCGAATTCTGGGAGCTGAGGGTTGTGTTTGTTTTCCTACCCTGACACCGGTGGCAGGTCAATGCCCCGCTAAGGTCAGCCTGCTGTTGAACAACCATTCCACGAGGTTTGCACAGATTTTGCTGCAGCAGTCCTGTAAATCAGCAAGAAAACCACATATTGGAATTTGGTGGTGGCAAAGGGGAGGAACAAAGAAGAGGGAGAACTACCAAAGGCTGAGGAAAGTACAAGCAGAACAGATCTCTGCAGAGCAAAAGGGGATGCAGCTCGCCTTTGGGGATGAGTCTAGCCTTTTGGACCAGACTCTCTGTGCTAGTCTTTTGGAGGCAGGCTGTACAGCACTGAATAATTTGTAGTTCTTCAAGAGGAGAAGGACTTTAATAACGCTGGAGTTCTCCTCAAGCACTCTGCTGTGCTTTTCTCCTTGAAACGACTTTTTCATTCCTTGAGAAACATCAGAAATTGAATTAAATATCAAAACATTTGTGTAGTGGGTAGATTTCAGGTTTGTACCACAGACAAAGACTAATTAAGAAAAGTAGCAATGATAACAGGTTTTGGAAAACCTTTTTTTTTTTTTCTGAAAGATATCGGACTGTCTGTTAGTTTTGGCAACATCACAGAGAGCTCTTTAATGATGAATTATACAAAATCTACAGACAGGTTGCTAGCTATCTTGACAGCTTGGGTGAGCCTGTTATCTCTATGAGGTGAACTGAATATATTTATGTCAGGAATAAAGGCTGAGATAAGCTGAAGCTCGAGACTGTGACATTGTTATAGTCAAGGCTGAAAATAAAAATGTAAAGAAAACAGACATTTCTCTTTGTGCTCTCAGTAGCTGTCAGTTTTATTTGGTCTATATCAAAACTATTATTCCCTCTCCTCCCTCTTCCCCAGAGTATGGTTTTAAATACTGCATGAATAGTGCAGTAGCACCAACAGAGTTTTGTGTGTGTGTGTGTTTCTTGTCCTTTCTACTTGTCTTAACGTTGGTTTTACGGAACGGCTTCACAAGTACCGGCAGGAGCTGGATTCTCAGCCCCTGTGAACTTTACACGGCAGTTAAATGCTTTAGCTGCTCTTTTGTGCTTTGGGAAAATTAAACGAAGCGTGTTTGGTTTACTTTAAGGGGAGACAAACCGTATTTATTCAGATAATATCTTCTGTTAAACTTAACGTTTGTCAAAATAGTAAAAAATTATTTCATGAAAATACCTGCTAAGAATGGGTACAATATCTCAGGCCGGTAAACTGAACAAAAAGGTTTCTATCCCCATCCCATCCCAATTGTTGTTCTGAAGAGTACCCTGGTGAACTACATACACAGGTTTTTGCAAGAAACAGCAATTAAAGTGTGACAAACTGTCACTAGAACGAAACACTGGCACTGGAAACATCCAAGGCACTGCAGATAGATCTCCGATAGGAAAACACTCAGTGCCTCTGGATCAGATTTGTGGGCGCAAGGCCAGGTTAGAGCATCCCGCCAGGATACCACCCGCCAGCTGAGCCCCAGGAATTGTTGGTGGGTTTGTTTTCCCTCTCTGGACAGTGAGGGATGGCCACTCGGTCTGCAGCGAAAGAGCCTGCGGGTGGTTTGCTTTGTCTCGCCCTGGCTGCAGCCCGAGATGCTCACACAGGTGCTTCCCTCGCTCCAGGTGACCAGCGAGAATGTTGCTAAACTTCCCATCCCTGGAATAGTTTGACAAAGTGACAGGGAGAGTTTCTAGATGTCTTTCTAGTATTGTAACAGCACAGAATTATTGAAATAACTTTACTTCAGTGGGAGCAGCAGTCCATCTAGCCCCAGCATCCTGTCTCTGACAGCACTCAGCAGCAGATGCCTCCGTACGGGCACAAGAACAATGCAAAGAAATGATCCTTCCCCTGAGGATCTTCCCAGGATCTTTTCCATCTCAGGGACTTCCCGAGTCAGAGAGAGTTCCCATGTATTTAGCGATCCTCAGTGGATTTCTCATGGGTTAAGTGAGAGGCTGCTCAATGACAAGCCCAAGCAATGGTACACTCATTGCCGGTTGTTTCGCTGTTTTTTTTTCCAAGTGGTGAATTTTATGGATCTCTGGCAAGAATGCTGTGGAGGATTCTTGTCAGGACTTGGAGGGACGTTCTTGGCTGAATGTAGAAATCTACCCATACATTACCAAATCAGAAAAAGACACAGTTTGTCTTATAAGTTGTTTGAAACAAAATCTTAAAGTAGCAACCTCAGAACAATTAAATATATCCAAGTGGAACCCCTGGATACACATCTCCTTACACAGGAAAGCATCAATTTTTATGTTTTATGCATATTGTTGCTTTCATAAAGCAGATACTTATAAAACCCCATTCATGAAGTATCATTTATATTGCCTAACGTTTTGATAGAAAAACATAACCAACATGCAGATAAGAGGTGATTGGAATATCACAGAATCATACAATCACAGAATGGTTTGGGTTGGAATTATTTGATTTATGTTAGAAATATTAGAAATATTTCATGAGACATGACTACTCAGTACTTTTAACAAAATCATTGTTATGTGTATCAGGGCTAAGTATGGATAATAGCAATAATGTATTCAGAGAACACCAAGAAGTGACTAACTTAAAAATTATTCTGTTGATATATCAAGAAGATCAGAACAACATCACCAGTCTGCAAGGTTCATGTTGGTTTTTTTGTCTCTTAAGAAGGTCCTTATAAAAAAGACCAATGTTATCCAGTTGACAGGAAAAAACTAATTCATTTTTTTGTCTTACATCCAACAGCTAAATTCTGTTTTAATCTTCAGAATGCCAAGTACCAATTGTTAAGTGATGCTCTGGTCAATCCAGTGCTCTAGTGAATAAAAGAACACACAGGTGGAAATGAGTTCCAGGGATCATTCAGTCCCCTTCTAAGACAGACTCTTCTCTGCCTATTTATTTCTGTCTTTCTGGCCATCTTCAAGATTTGTAGTGATGGAGATTCATTCTAATAATATGGTTTGTTACTGAGTTTGGCTACCCTGGCTTGTTGACTAACCTAATTCTATGATGATTTGAGTGTGTTCCATTTGTCCTATACTCCATCCCTGGAAAGAATAGACCATTCCTTTGCATTCTTTGAAAAGCTGGGTTTTTTTCAGCAGCTTTTCTATGAATTGAGATTGTTGGCAATCTGTCTTTTGAATTCTGGACTAAAAAACCATAAATCTTTCCTCTTATATTCACTCTTTTGAACTCTGTCCAGTGTATCCATACATAGACTGAGGTGTTATCCAAAACTTCACCCGGTCTCCTAGCTGAGAGGTTACCAATGCAAAGTCAAACAGAGCCCAAGTGTTACCATCTAACATCTTTAAAGTGCAGAATGTCAGAAACATTGAAATCTTTCATAAAGTAAATTGTTGTGTCTTTTGAACAATGAAGACTATTTCATTTTTTTTGCATTAGAAATTGTTCTTATCAGCTTTGTTGCCAAATGTGCTAAATTTTATGGAGGGCTTGAAATAAATACTGGCTTTTCACAGGATCCATTTATCCTGTAAACCCGTATAAATGTACTATTCAAACATACTCTGGATCTTACTGAATGGATTGTACTGGTCTCACGGCGTTTGGAGGCATTCAGTGCACTCAGGAGGGAGAGCAGAGAAAGACGTGTGAGGAAAGGATCTGCCATCAAGTGTGCAGGGTTTGGACACATATTCTTTTAGTGTGTAAAAGGCAACTAAGAACTTCTCATCAAACCTGAGTGATCATTAGCAAGTCCCCAGAGCAGTCTAGATTTACAGTGCACTTGTGAATTCATGGAATCGTAGAATGGTTTGGGTTGGAAGGGACCTTAAGAACCACCTAGTTCCAACCCCCCTGCCATGGGCAGGGACACCTCCCACTAGCCCAGGTTGCCCAAAGCCTCATCCAGCCTGGCCTTGAACACCTCCAGGGATGGGGCATCAACAGCTTCTCTGGGCAACCTGGGCTACTGCCTCACCACCCTCATAGTGAAAAATTTCTTCCTAATGTCTAGTCTAAATCTGCCCTCTTTCAGGTATATATATATATTCATATTCGGCCAAAGATATAGTACAGGCAGGTCTGTGGAGCTGAACTATAGGTGGCTGAAGTAGGCTGAAGCATTCAAAATATATTTATTTAATGAAAAGTGCTGACATGAAATTTAACGACTTCCCAGTGGCAATAGTAACATTAATTAAAGACCAAAGCATAAGAGTACACAAAGCATGAGCAAGCTTTAACTGCTCCAGAAGAGCAGCTGTCTGCAGTGGGGATTCGTGCGTATTTGCATAGCTGAACTTTCAAACAGCTTATCAATTATTTATTATCTAAATTATTTTTTGTTTGGACAATATACTTTATGACCTTAGGATTTTTATCGTAAACAGAGGTGGCATTGCTGCTTGTACCATGCAAATTATCAGAGATGTGCTAACCTCCAAAGGCTGAACTACCTCCAGTTCAAACAGGCAATTAGCGATTTTGTGACCACAACCTGAAGGAAGTACCTGTGTTACCTCCCTCTTAAACTTCTCACAGAAGCCTCCTCTTTACCGCTTTATTAGTCACCTTAAAATCTTGCTTCTGTTGTTATTTCTCATAACACCTACCCTTCGTGATTCTCATGCACAGTTCAACTATCCTGTGGCAGTCGTTGCCAAAATTTGTCTCTGGGGTTAATATCTCACTGTTATTCAGAGAAGACTCGATACTTATCCGGGAAAATCACTACCTTGTAGTTAAAAATAAACAGGACTCTTCACAGGAGGCAAATCCTGTGAACTCCAGGGAGTGAGCCAACGTCTAGCTACTGGGAGCCTTTCCCCAGGTCAGACTGTCTCAGGGCTCTGGAGCTGCTTTATCTGGTGTTTCCTGCAATGGCAGTGCTTCGGGTGCCTCTTTCAGAAACTTCTGTTTCATTTCTTCATAGCTACCAAGAAAGGCACTGCTTCCATTCCTCTTTCCCCCAATATACAAGATGTCTGAAAAAAAAAAATCCAAAACATTTCCGTTGGAAGATGTGGATTTTGGTGTTGAGACATTCAGTAGAAAGATTTGTGATAATCTGAGACCCTATGGGGAATTAAGAGCTTTCAGAGGACTGCAGGGGATGATGGAGAGAAATAACCCTAAAGAAGGAAAAAAAAAAAAAACAAAAACCACTTAAAACAAGAAAGATGGAGAGAAAGTAAACCCAACATTTTAATGTAGTAATAGAGAATAAAAATTCGTACAGTCTCACTAACAAGAAAAATATAGTAGAAAAAAAAAGATACTCATTAAAACACATTTTGAAAGTAGTATTTATTTAGAAGAAAGCTATGGTGACAGATTTGAACAGTTCCTCACAGAAAGGTTTATAAAATTTTGCATTTTTTTGACTCATTCCATTTTTAACACAGATTTTGTAGGGCACCACTGAAAACCTTCTCCCAGAAAAGGCCATTTACACATCTGTGTTTGTTGGTTTAAGATGAGATGGTAACTAGCACAGCTTGCCATGTCTTCATCCCAACACCACGAACAGAACCCAGCTGCATCTGTGTTCCAGCTCCGAAAAACGAGGATTAGATTTTCTCTGTTCAACTTTGTCTTAAGTTTCTACAAGATTGTACTCTGGCTACAGTAAAACATCAGCTGGATGGCTTTCTCTTTCCCTGGTTATTGCCCCCTTAGGTATAACATCGTAATCAAAGGGAGGTCAATTGCATCAAAATAGAAGGTTGCCAGAATCCATCTGGCACAAATTCTTCCCTCAAGATTTCATTATGAAGTGCTACTTCTGAAAAAAGCCCTATAAGTATTATCCAAAATCTAAGACATTACTTTACAAGGCTAGAAACATAAATTACATGGATCTGAGTACAAAGGAGAGAGCGAGCACTGGATCTGAACCCTGATCACAGTCAATATCACACCAGTAGTAATGAGGCACGGTTCAAAATACCTTCGGACAATGCGCTCGTTAGAGGTAGATAAAGGGTTAACCACTGAATACGAAAAAATCGGAGGATTTGCCAGGGCAGCACACATTGTCTGAAAGGAGCTTCTCACAATTTAAATCCATTTCCAGAATTCAGAATGGAAAACACACTAAAAAATTAAAATTCAGTGTTTCAGCCCGCAGTGACACCTGCAGAATTCGGGAGCCACTCGCCGGACGATCACTTTGCCGATACCGGTGCTGCTCGAGAAGGGTTTGCAGGGAGTGCTGGCAAGATCGCAATGTTGTGATGTGCAGGCCGAAATACCTTCTTTTTTAAAAAAAAATATGGCATTTAACCACCAAAAGCAAAACCCACCACCTGATCTTTATCATCTTATTTCCCTTCAGACCTGAAGGCAAACGTTCGGTACAACTGCATCCCATGGAGAGATGCATGAGACCTGTGCTAAAGATTCACAAAGCCTGAAAGTCTTACCATGAAAAAACCCAGCAGAAATCTTCCTGACAAATAGAGCTCCTAGCCATTGAGGTTAATATATTTTTGACATGGGAAATATTAGCTCTTTGCAGTCTGGGGATTCATTCTGCCTACCTCAGTCTGAACTCAGCATCTTCCCGTTATATTACATAGATACTCTGTCAAGGGTTGGAGAGAAAATTCTGTTCCCATTCAGATGTACAGCAGATCTCCCACCACTTCCAGTGGAGTCAGCATGTCACCTAGTTTATCTTTGTCAGTTTGTGTTCTGTAATCTTGATGTTGCCAAGCTTCACGTTATTTGGAGTTTTCCTTAAAGCTCTACCTCCCGTGGCAAACTAAAATCCACCTTAACAAGGAAGGATCTTGGGGATGTAGACAAGAGAGTCAACTGACTAATTTCATCTTAAAGTAATGATTTTAAATAGACCTGAAGATTCACTCTTTTCCACCACTGACTTAATTTTCTCCATTGGTTAAAGACATATATACATGCCTTCACTGAAGAAATTTAAAGGTCAGATGACTTTTGGGAGGTTTTTTTGCATAGTTTTCAACCAAACCTACACTTCTAGCAAGTTGGAATTTTCTGCACTCAGTAATACAAACGGTAGCAAAACCTCCATCACTGTTAGGAATTTTCACAACTACTTGATAAATATTTCTGCTTTACTTTCAGTGCTGTGTTGACAGAGCACTCAGAAAGGTGGGGGTATGGCTCTAGGTGCATTTTCTTTGGCAGAAAACTCAGGTTGAAAAGTTCCTAAGCCATTACACTTTTTTTTATCCTAGCTTCTCATTTTACTGCTGCTTCAGTTATGCCAACACAACTGTTCACGGGGCCATTCTGTAAACCAGATAGCTGGTTTGCCCTCAGAAAACAGAATTCTGGGTTTTTTGGGTTTTTTTTTCTAGATCTGTGTCACCTCACTTTTCAGAACAGTCTTACAGTACAGCTGCTGGAGCAGGGAACTGGAAGCATAAGCACCTGGGCAATGCATTTCTTTCCCTTTCTTTCCAAGTAGAAGCGAATGTACACAACTGCACAAGAGGTCCCAGGTCAGTGGGCAGGAAGGTTCATCTTGCTGGGAAAGTGCAGGAGGAGGAGGTGGACAGGAAAGGTAGTTAACAGCTTTCTGAGCCAACTTTGGTATCAATCGGTAACATTTTTCACATCTTCTAGTGTCAATGGTAGTTAGGTAACAAGCAACAGTCTGTTCCCTCTTGTCATGTGAATAAAGTGCCTAAAAACCCCTTTAAAAAAAAAAAATGGAACGGACATTTGTCAGTTTTCTAGGTTCCAGGCAGGAACTTGCTTTGCAGAGAAGTGAACAAATCTCTAATGGATCTGAGTTAGGACCTTCCTGACACTGCTGACCCAAAAGCATTTGGCACTTTTCAAGATGATGATTAGGATGCTCAAGATTTAATACAGGTTTTCACATTCAAAAGCATAAGATAAAGGGTTGAATGTCACTGTTCTGTCCCATACTGTATGTGCCATGAATATCCCTTGGTTGAAGTTGGCTAAACACTCACCTAACCATGGACACCCAGGTAATCATCTACAGCACACAGCCACGCACAAAGGTATTCCGACCATCAGCATCCCACAGTGGTATGATTCCTTTCTTCCCTTAGTCCTTCCGTTCACTTGCTGAGTCTTGTTTAGAAATTCAACATGTCTTAAAGAAAGAGTCTGCCTGTCTCCCTGTACACTGTTCTGAACACCGATTATCTACAACATCATCATTACTAGCCCACCCTACTCATGCCCCGTGTTTGCTAAGTGTGCTGAGAGCGAAAGCAAACTGTCTGAGCAACTGAAGGATCACAGTTAAAGCGACAAAAAAGGACAGAAAATACAATTAAATCATGCTTATGCTCAAAATAACCAAGTGAAATTATCCAACGCACTTACGAATTGTGGTCTTTTTCTGAGGTTTACATGAGATGGGTGAAGTGCAATGTTGTCTAAACATGCAAAGCAGTTTTTTTGTCTTTGTTGTTCTTGTTTCACAGACTGTGTATAAAACCAGAATAAGTTAGAACTTAAACACTTTCCCAGAATACAGCCATGTATTCTCCATCACTGATACCTACAGAGTGGCACAAAAGAAAAAAAAAAAAGAAAATATTAAAATAACCCCCCACACACACACCAGAAGGATTTATGAGCCTGGGAATACCAGGATCTGATAGTCGGCTAAACAAAATACGGATGTTTAGTGCACTTTAATTGCCGTCTAATTGTTTGCCTTGATGGTTTCAGGGTGGTGGTTTGACGCCTGTGGCCCCTCCAATCTCAATGGGATATTTTACACAGCTGGGCAAAACCACGGGAAGCTCAACGGCATCAAGTGGCATTATTTCAAAGGCCCCAGCTACTCCCTGCGCTCCACCACCATGATGATTCGGCCCTTGGACTTCTAAAGGCATTCGTGGTGGATCCCAGAACCAACCAGAACGACGCTGCCGCCAACAGCACCATCACCACAGCCTGATGGGGAAAGGTGAAGGACTTCTTGAAAGCGACACACAGGGGCAACACAAAGTCTCTCCATTACACTCTGTCACCTGCAAAAACTCTCCAGCAGTCACCCCACGTTTTAACAGCTGGGGGAGGCTTGGTTTGGAAGAAGGTGACTGCAATGATTTTCCAGAGAAGGAAATTCTGGTTATTCTGCCCAAATCTGGTGCTTGTCAGTGGATGTCCTTTCTTTTTTTTTCTTTTTTTTTTAATAAGAGATGCAAAAACATACTAGATCATTCAGCAACAGCATTTGAACTTGAAGAACTGAAACCTATCAACCATGGTCTACTGAGCAGAACGCTCGTCAGCAGTGAAATACCAACATTATGGCCATGAAAAGGGATTATGGAGACATCTCTATTAAAACTCATCTTAAAGCACTCAAGGTGACCACTCCAAGTGTTGTTTTTCTTAAATGAACTGAATTTGAATGGTGGATGGATTGATGTTAATCCCAGAGTCAAACAGTTTGTGCAAATATTATTTTTCATTAAATCCTTTAAGGACATGTTTCTCATAAATAAACTGAGTCCAACACATGAAGAATGATAAGGGTAATAAGTATAAATTCTTCAGTTTCTCTGTAGAGGTAAATCAGGTAATTGGCATAATCCCTGAGCTAGGATTTATAGTGTGATAACAAAAGTAGCAGTGTTTTGAAGGTTTTTCCCTTCGTTCATTAAAGGCAGTCTGAATGTCATGCAGAAAAATTAATGGAAGGTTTAAAGAATGTGAAATGTTATCCTAAAGAAAACATGGGATTTTGCATGGAATATTTCCATCAGAAGTACGCAGGAAGGCAAACTGTGAGGGTCTATAAAAATTGCATACATGCGTAGCTTAAGGCAACGGATTCATTTTACAGTATCCTTGCATGTGCACAATTTATCATGAATTATTTTACTTTTTTGTTACATTTTTGTGAATATCAGAAGCATGCCAGTTCTACACAGTGCTTAGGCTACAACTATAAAAAATAGTCATCAGAGCTGTATAGAAAATAAAGGATTGTGAACCTGTAAATAGCGTGTTTATATCTCCTGCAATGGTCACTTGGTTTGTACAGGCAGCCCTGACCCTACTCAGAGGGTGCGAAGCCTCAAAAGGATATAAATATTAAAAAAAAAACAAATTTCAGAAGTGTTGCAGAAGTGTGGGGCAAGACGCACAATTCAACAGTTGGAAAAGACAAAGTTCCTGCAGCTGGGTGGCCCATGAGGTAACAGAGACAACTCCTCCCATGTACACCTCCTTGGGATTTATTAGTTATGAATAAAGTCCATCTGGGAAAGCAGCCTGCAGTCATTTTACTTCTGTTATATATAAAAAGAAAAAAAAGTTTACCCTGCTCCCACCGAAATGAAAAATAACATTCTCATTGATAAACTGGGACCAACACAGCACACGAGATCTGAACGTGGGGAGTTTTCTGCTTGTCTGTTCCTGGGATCAGCCCTTTTTTAGGAGATGTTGATAAAAGACTAACTGTCCTTTTTTTGCTTTTTTTGCTTTTTTTTTTCCCCCCCCTCCACCCTTAGCAGTTTATTTCTGTGGAATAGAAAACAAAAGTTTGGTTGTTTTTAAACAGCCCCACAGGGTTCTCTGGTGTTGTTACAATTTGATGTTTGTTCGGTTTTCAGTGGGAAATCTTTGTTTTTGTGTATTTGTATATATTTATATATATATTTAAAATAAGCTTGCCCAAGGGTTAATTTTCTGTTTTCTCCTGAATAAGTTACCAAACTAGTCCTTCCTCAGCGATCTCTTCACAGAGCTGTTCTCCCTTCGTTTCCAGTGGTTTTCTGAAATCATCTTCATTTACATGCAAAGTGTGTGATGTCACTTCCTCCCGATTCTCACGAGATAATTTTGCAGGTCTCCTAGTCAGGAATGCCATTTCTGCAGATCCTATGGCAAAAGGCAAAACACGTATAAACTCAACAGCATGGCATTTACTGTTTATTTATCTGGGCTTGAAAAAA